>JANIEX010000489.1:0-29340 GCA_027627405.1 Leucocoprinus birnbaumii | reverse complement strand
CCTTAAACGTCAGACCCTCGTCGCCTGCATCTTCAGACGCATCAACATTTGGTGACCCTTATGCAGGACGCATCGCGAGTCCCATCGTTGAAGCATACCACCGAATTCGCAATAGAGTCGCTAACATCGCCTCGCCTCGCGAAGAGTATCCCCGTACCCCTGTTCGTTCACGCCGCCGACCCAGGAACGGCATTCTCTTTTTCCTGCCCGCTATATTCACACCGTCACAAGATATGGAGCTAGATACGACACGCCTCCATGATCCCCCTAGACCAAGACTAAACTCACAACCTTCCGGTTCATCCACTCTACTTCCTCCAGAAAAACAACGGCTAATGAACGACTTGGAGCGCGGTCTTGGGTCTCCCACGGACGAGAGCTCCCTTTACGATCACGAGTCGACTTCCGGAGTGATCGATCTCTCAGACCCTCCCCGCCGCAGCCGCTCTCGCAGCAGTACTTCTAGACGCTCATAACCCCCCTGATTTACGATCAATTGAGCCTGGACGTGTCTTATCTGAGCTTGCTCATATTCCATGTATTAGGATACCCCGCTATATTTTTTCTACAGGACCCAAGCAATTGATTGCTAATTTGATTTTTTTTCATCGTCATCATCACTCCACTGGACAGACTTTCTCTGGCAAGGGTCTCCACACCATGTCATTGGTGAATATACGCTGGTATATTATTAGATATTTCGTGTACTATCTATTAAATTAGATTTCATCTCCCATGGGTGTGGGCATACGAGCTAAAGCTAAGTAGATTTGGTTGAAGCGACACGCCTCATCCCAAATGATAATCCAAACATAAGGAACGCAGAAACTCCATATGTGTAAGCCGGCCCTACAGTCCAATATGACGCACAAGCTGGAGTAGATACGGTCAGAGTTGTGTTACAGCTAACAAAGACGAAACACACCTAGAATTGGTCCAATGGCCCGTCCAAGTTGCCCGGCGGAACGGAAGTGTCCCAACGCCTTTCCTTTAGCCAAATCCGGATGCTCCTCGATAGGCTTGCCCGAAGCCTCATCCACCTGCGGCTCATCGCATTGCAGGGAAGCAAATGCTGTCAGTGAATTAACGACAGTAGCACTTGTGAATGCCATGCAAACTGTAGCCCCCTGTAGCAATTTCATAGCAATTGCGTTGTTGCTGTTCACGAAACTTGGCAAAAGCGCCAAGAGAATCAGTGCTACTGCGCAACTGGAAACGCCTCGTTTAGCCATGATACCCTCGCCAACTTTCGACATTGACCGCCGGACATAGCCACCCTGGAGTAAGGCGCTGATAATACCGATCGAACCAATGAGCTTTCCGTTTTGCGTGTTATTCCAGTCCATGACTACAGCGCCAATCAGATACCATGCATGGAAGAGAAATGAGCGTCCTTACGATCGAAAGTGAGGAAAGTGAGCGTGAATTCGACACCAGAGAAGATGGCCAGGAATAAAAAGTGGAATCTCCGGAGAGATTTGAGAATTTTGATACGAGATTGAGCATCGCGTTTTGGTGTTGACGTAGACCCGTTGCTCGTAGCCTTCTTGTCGGTCTCCGAACGTGATGTATCAGGTTTAGGCTTCCCGCCCGCGTTGCGTGTCTCTGGGAGAGCAACAATGAGAAACAGCGTCTCAGCTACCAGGAGAACAAGTGTCAGCGTCGCGGGGACAGCGTAAATATTGAGGTCAATGCCCCATGTTTGCATGGCGGAGGGGAGGGGCCTAGTGGCGAAGTATGCGCCGATTGGAGGGCCAATACAGAAGCAGATAGCGAAAGCGATTCCAACATGGGCAAGTGCTTTGGATCTAGTTGCTTGAGAGGTGACATCTGAAAGGATAGCACTGTAGAGAAATAAGTTCGTGACATACGGAATGAAGAATTGCAGGGCTCACATGGCCAACTGAACGTTGCCTTCGCTTAGACCTCCAATGACTCGGGATAGCATGTAGGAAGCAAAAGTGGTAGACTTGATCCATCTAAGAGAAGATTATCAGCTCATTGTTATGAACTGACTGGAAGCTAACTTACACTACCGCAGAGAGGATGTTTCCAATCATCGTCAGCAAGAGAATGCGTTTGCGGCCATATTTATCAGAAAGGGAGCCAATCTTCGGAGAGACAATGAATTGCAGAGTCCTGGAGACATTGCAGACGTTAGAATCATTAGAGGCTCGTTCGACCAAAAGCCATGAAACGTACGAGAATACAGAGCCCATGAATCCGCCGAGTAGCACAATGTCCCATCTTTTCGAATGTGCGCTCGGACTATAGAACAAGCTCCTGATGTAGGACACAGAACGGAGGGTCAAGGAGAGGAAGCCATTAGGATCTGAGCTCTCGCGCTATGCATACAATGGACATCAGGCAACTTGAAGTAGAAGAGATTTCCATATCACACTCACCAAAGTGTACCACTCGATCAAGCGTGGAAACAAGGGTAGTGGGATAGTAAACGCGAAGAGATCAAGAACTAGAGACAAGAACACGATGGTCTCAACTTTTGCCATCGCTCTAGCAAGCTAGGCCTCGTAGGAAGAAGAAAGGAGAGGGAAAATGAAGTACTGCGGTCAGCTTTCGGTTTTGAGCTTTTGGGTTCCTAGTATGCGCAAAGTCGGATGGCTGTACTCCGCTCCGACACGTTATGCATATTTATTCATCAATAACAACGGTTACAAGCTGACGCGCTGATGGTCTACGTGTCGTGCGACGTTCTCGGCACTTTTACAGAAAGCCAATCTAGCGTAGAACCCATAATGTAATACGGACAGCTTGCATGGAGTTTATATTTAGATACTGCAATCACTCTTTCCCCTCATCCTGCATCTCCTCGTCTCCAGCTTCTGCTACGGGGACATTCTGTTCAGTGCCTCTATACTGTTGATCCTCCGACGCAATCGTGAGGCCCATTTGGAAGTGGGAGCTCGTGTCAGTTTTGGTAATCTCCCTCAGCGCCATTGTAGCATAAGAGGCTGTTCCGAGGGTTAGATGAACTTGAAGCGCCATGAACTTCCCATCCTGGTCAATCACGGGTGGGTCGAATTCTAGTAGTTTGTCCTCGTCCGACTGTGCAAGGGAGACATCTGGGTCTGTGTAGCGCATTACTCTCCAACTCAGCTCCTTTGGTAGGTGCAAGATTTTACGATACGATCCGCGTAGGGTGTAATCCCTGCATTTGGCATCAATCACTGAAAATTATGAAAGATCGACGCGAAGACATACTTCTGTTTCCTGACAAAGTTATCAGGGTCTAAGCCATCGATACGAAGGAATTCGCGGTATCGTTCCCCGAGTTTGCCTCCAGGGTATGCAACATCCGTTCCGGGTAATGGCATGATCACATCGAAGATTGTATAATTGTCGAGGTCTTCTTCCGTCAGGGTCTTCACACGAGGTGCGACATAAGGCTTCCTCGACCTTTTATTAGGGCCACCTAAAGAAGCGAGTCGGGTCAGTGATTGGGAACACAAGTGAAAAACTTACCCTCTTCTTGCTCGTCATCTTCCTCTTCATCAGCCTCAGCCTCTTTCTCAGAATCGGATTCGAGAACCAAGTCTCCGACTATTGGCTTATCAGCACCATATGTACGAATCCTCTCGGAGACAATGGCGTTCCAGACATAAGATTGATATGCATGAATATACATGAGGCGAAGATTTTTGGGGATCTAGATGTTCCAATTCAGGATCACGCCGACGTAGATGACCGGTGATTCACTTACTGTCGACAAAGCACCCATGGCATTACGAGTCTCTCCCTTTTGTTTTTTGTAGCTCTCCAGGATACACCTTTCTGCAACAACACGCCTCGGCATGAGTTCAAGAGCACGTTCAAGATCCCCATGATCTAGCCAAGCCTCCCGAGCTGCGACAACATCTGGATGTTCTCCGTGCCTCTTTGATAGGATCAAATCCACAGCCTTTTGCCACTCTGACCGGAGAAGAATCAGACCTATCGAGTGCGTAGGAACTGAAGCAGTCCCAAAGCGTTGCATCCCGTAGTAATTGATGAAACCCTTGTGCTTGATAGTGTTCATAGCTTCTTCGAGAACATCCATCGACTCAACCTTAACATTCCTACCAGAGTGCCCCGTCAATATAAATCCGGAAAGCAGGACAAGGAGCCTACCTCAATGTAATCACGAATGCATTCCCTTTCAACATACCTAGCTCCAAGCTTGCTTTCCGGTAGTTCAAGTCCGCAATCCTGATGCCACGCTCTCCCCGTTCTTTGAAAATCGCATCATTCGACCTCCTCCCTGAGCCATTTACTTGTTTCCAGACGTCTTCCACACTCTTATTTCCTCGCTTGAGGGATACTCTCTGTACCGTGACTCCTCGTTTGTCCTTTGTGCCGGCTACGGAGAGATCTTTGACATTGACTCTCAAAGAGCGAGACAAATGACCAAGGGCATCTTGAGTGTCTCTATTCGTCTTTTGGAGGGTGAAGTGGATGTATGGTGGGTATGTCCCTCGGGGGGCACGTTCTGCTGTTCCTCGCGTTCCTCCACCACGACCACCTCGGCGTCCCCAGCGAACAACGATGCGAGAACCATCATCTGCAGATGAATTGGAGGTATCGGTTTCAGAATCCAGGCGTCCATTGAATAATTCTCGAATAGTCTTATGGAATGAAGTCCGCATCTCTTTAGAATCAATGGGCTGAACAAGTAGATAGGTCAATATATCTATAGTAATGCTCAGAAATGTAGCACAAACCTCAGTCAGAACCTTTCTATGGTCCTCCCTGCCACCTCCTCTGCCTCTTCTACCATCAGCCCTTCCACCCCTCTTTCCTCTCCCCCCTCTGCCTCCCCGCCCACCACGAGAGCTGTCCTCGGTTTTCTCCTCTTCTTGAGCGGGAACAACATTTTCAGAGACCTCGTCGTCCGCTTGCGACTTGGCCACTCTGCCACCCCAACCAGCGTCACTAACACGAGGGGGTTCTGGACCTTCCAGCCACATTTGTTTTAGCTGACCAACTGCTTCTTCTGAGAGGAAAGGTGCGAGCGTCGTGTTGAAATGCTCTGGCCATGGTTCAGCCTGAGAAGCCTTGGCTGGTTCCGACGATTTGACTTCGGCATCCTTTGCAGGAGGCACTGGTGTTTGATCTAGCACCAGGAATCAGCGGTGTATAAGAGCAGGGCTTTGGAAAGTATGGACCCGTTTCTACGCCTTCCATAGGCGTCTCCGTAGTGGGAGTAGCGGTATCTTCGGGAGGAACGGTAGCAGTCTCTTCAGTTTTCTTGGACGACTGTGGTTTCTCGAGAGATTTCAAGTGAATGACGTTTCCGTCCAAATCGACTTCATAAACAAGGAAGTCAGTAAACCTATGAATAATTCAGACATGAAGAGATACACGGAATGCAGTCAACATACCTTTGTTTGATTATACCTTGGACCTTGGCTGATTCACGCCCCACATACTCTGATATACCGACATTCGTCTCCAGGAAATTAATAGCCCCAGCCTCTGTGGTTTCTGGTAGGGGAATCCCTAGGAGAGCATGGCTAGGTGGTAAGATATGATCGTGTTCGTCCTTTTCCGACACCGTCAAGTTTTTTGAAGCATCTTCATCGAGTCTAGGTTTCTTGTTATATCTTTCTGTGTCTGCCTCGTCTGTGTCGCGTTCATGCAGCACAGCGGAAGACATGAACTCAAAGTGGAAGTGACTTGGAAAGGAAATGCGAGTGAAAAACCTCGATTAAGTTGATTGATTAGATGCGGACCTGACCAATCTTATCTTTAACCATGTCTTCTGCTAAGACGCTTGCATATTCCCAACGTGCGGCACGTCACAGCAATCCAGCAGCAAAACTTCTACTCGAAACCATAGAGCGCAAGAAGTCCAACCTTGCTGTTAGCGTAGATGTCACCAAGAGCGAAGATTTCCTTGTCATCATTGACGCTGTCGGACCGCTCGTCTGTTTGGTCAAAGTACCACACTCGCAGCTTCCTGCGCAGGTCACAAACTGACCCAATGTAGACCCACATAGATATTCTCGAAGATTTTGATAATTCGTTGATTGGGCACCTTGAAGAACTCAGCAAGAAGCATGACTTCGTCATATTCGAAGACAGGAAATTTGCTGACATCGGTAAGTCTCCAAAGGATGTATTGATTTGCCAGGATAGTAATGTAATTTAACAGGGAACACGGTTGCACTACAATATTCGAGTGGTGTGCACAAAATAGCTAGCTGGTCACATATCACAAACGCACATCCTGTCCCCGGACCCTCTGTAATCTCTGGACTAGCATCAGTGGGTATTCCTTTGGGTCGGGGTCTACTTCTCCTGGCCGAGATGAGCACCAAAGGCGCTTTGGCTACAGGAAGTTACACAGAAGAAGCCGTGCGGATGGCACGAGCTAATAAAAACTTCGTCATTGGCTTCATTGCTCAACGGCGAATGGATGGTGTTGGATTGCCAGAAAACGATCTCGACAACGATGACGACTTCTTAATCCTAACACCTGGGGTCGGATTGGAAGTGAAGGGGGACTCAATGGGGCAGCAGTATCGAACGCCGGATGAGGTTGTTCGCCAGAGTGGATGTGATGTCATCATTGTTGGTCGAGGCATATATGGAACAGACTTGAAAGACGTAGGCGCGATCCGGCTGCGGGCAGAGAGGTATAGAGAAGAGGGGTGGAATGCATATCTAAAGCGCATACAATCGTGAGATAGAAATTGTCCCGGATAGTCTGTGCCAAGATCAGGTAGCTCTTATTTTGAAAGTTGATGCTGGTGGTCTGTATCACGTCGAGTGAGTTTTTCTGATGAAGAATTGACATCGTTCGAAAGCTCTGGCCCATCGATGGGTGAAGCGATGTTTGTGGGTTGAAAGAACGGAGACATAGTTGGCTGAGCACCTGGGGGAACCACCTCTACTCGATGGGGGATTTCTGCTAGGGCATTTCGTAATTTCTGGCGTATTTCATCGACACGTTTTGTTCTCTCTCCTCCACGCCAGATGAAAATGGCCGCACCGATTCCACACAGAAAACTAGCTGGAATTAACGTTCCAGTAGACCATGCAGGCCGTTGAAACCTAAACAAGTCGTTCAATAAATGTCCGACCTCCAATGAGTATACCGACCTGTTTAGACCCCACATAGTTCCACATAGAATAATCTATCGACATAGTCAGTAGATGGTACATTCCGCGGGCCAATTATCCACAAGACTCACCTGAAAAAAAAGAATTCGCGTCATTCAATAAGCATATAATGAGCGCGATGCTACAGAAGGATTTGAATGAGTGATGAATCCAGAATTACAAGATTCTGGTTGCTAACTTTATGGGAAACGCCTGTACGGGTGATTGGAGTAAGCCTGTAGTGGTAGTAAAAGACAAGTTGCGGCTCACTCTATGGGTTTCACCTCCATGGGCCCGATACCAAGTCTGATGGTATTGAAATTTCACATGTTCTGATATACTCGTTTTAGGCTGTATCTCGGCCCAGTGATAAATAGGGTAGAACGCACGTCTGTGCAAATCTTCTTGTTCTTCATCTGTAAGGACGCGGACATAACTGCTATCATAGCATGGGTCTGGCAAATCGTCCAAGTCGAACAACTGGGGCAGCCCGGCCTCTTTCCGGAGTCGAATAGTCTTGCGCTTGTAATGCCAAATTTTGCATACTCCTAGAAGCACTCAAGTTAGAGACACAAGGTGGCGTCCATACGACAGTAGAATAAAGCGTACTGTATGTGTCGATTACGCGTGAAGGTATGAGACCAATATTTACCGCCGTGAATAGACCTGATAGTACGTATAAGTCACTTAAATCCTGCCATCATTAGTGTTGAAATTGACCATTAACGACTTGCGAGGATACTTCAACCCAAAATCCTTGAAGGTCGGCATTATGGAGGTTAATTATCCGCGCTAGAAATATCACAATCGCGGCTCCCCAGAACACTAAGGGCAGTATTAGTTTCTAGAAATATAAGGAGGAGTTTGACTCACCGACGAGAAAACCATAGATCCCAGTGATGAGCTAAGGGGTTAACTTAATGGAGTCTCGCAAGAAGACGAGTTTTAGACGTACGCCCATGGCTACAAGTTTTCATTCAGCATATAAGCGGTATCTTCAAGTGTAGACAGAGAACATACGTGTCTTCAGGAACGCCCAAACTCCCAATAATGTCCTACGTATCGGAAATGGACGTTTGATAACATCATCAACGTGCCGGTCGAGGGCGTCATGGTATACTAAGTTGCCTTCGGCTTCTGGTTGAGGATTAATGGGAAGGATAATTGTGGGCTTTCTGTCATAAAAAGGTGTTGGGGGGCTGGCAGACCAATTGTCAAAGGTGTCAGTGTGTTTGAAGGCCGGCCAAAGCAACGTACATGATAATCGAATTTGCAGCATTTGTCAAGGTTGAAACAGCGCCAACTTGGGGATCTATTAAATGATGAGCGGCCGAGTATTTGAGCGTGGTTACGGGGAGGTAGCGTACCAATCACATCCAAGTGGTCAACGATATCGTCGTGGTGGAGTGCTACCCAGCCTTCATCCGCAGCACCAGTTCCACCTGCGGTCGACCCGGTATGCCGCTGGTGGTTTGTAAACTCCGAACCCCCAATGCTGCTGTTGGTGCGGCCTCTGTATGTTGAGTACCTGGAATTGGGGTCCGAGTCTCTGAAAACATGGGACTGAATCCTGCTGACGGCGGTACTGGGACGAATAGGTGCAGCGAGCGTTGGAACTTCTCCACTCTTCAGTACTGGTAACGAGGGCCTTGGTCGTGGGCCCCTCACGGTGCTCCCAGCTGGTGTTGCGGGAGCCGTGAATGTCCCCCTGGACAACGAACGAGGTGATAGGAGCTCGGGATTGGGTTCCTCATGCAGGCTAGCATAAGAGTCGTGGTGGCGGATGCGTATGGAAGGCATGGTAGATGAGTGGAGTCAAGGAGGGTTTGAATACGGATAGTTGACTAGTGGGCGATAACCGCCCGACTGGGCAAAACGTTCCTAGCCTTCATTCTGGTGTGGCGCGAATGGGTAAAGAATAGGCTGTCAATCGATGATGCAAGTGATGTATTGGCTGTGGTGACCGCGGCGATAATAATAGATGCAGTGCTACGTCTACTCAATGAATACGGTGGGGTATACTAATCCAGATCAATGCAAATAAATAGAAGTTGTAAATGAAGATCACTCCGAGTTGGATTGCATGGTGCACGATGGAAGGAGGTATGGACGATGTAAAATTTATCCAGCATTTTTATGATTAAGGGCGAGGGAATGAGCTGAAGCTTGTCCTCTGTGGCTGTCGCACAACCCCGAACTCGTTTGCGTCTAGGGACTCTGGCTCTGTTGTCAGAGGCTGGTTGGTGAATACAGGAACACGCTGTGCGGACTTCTTTGCCCCTTTCGAGTGCATCGATCGGCTTCGACCAGGTAGATGAAACTTCGACGACAGGCTACGCTTTTTGTTCTCACTGCCTTTGGCTGGCCGAGAGCTGTTGCCACCTGAGTCATTATGCCGGGAAGACCCAATCAGCTTGGTCTTGGATAGAATCTCTTTGGCCACGGGGAGAACTGGAATCAGTGGCTGGTGGAAGACCATTTTCATCCACCCCCTCCAGTTCATATTTGAAGGTATAAACTGGTTCACAAGCTCTTCGAACTGTCGCATTGAACGTTGAATATAGTAGAACCGTTGGGTTTAGGGGTTGACTTACACTGGAGGTTTGGTTGCGATAAACCAGATCCTTTGTTTTGATTCGAAGGTCGTGACACTCGAATGAGCCTTCCTTCACGATGCTCAATACCAAATTCATACTAATAAAGCAGCTACCTCAGCATTGATGATGATGGGGTAGTAGATGGGACACCAACCTTGTGACTTTTACAAAGATGAATGTCTTCTGAGATGAACGGGTCATCATAACAGCTGCATCACCCCTCTGCTCTTTAGCGAGGGTTGAATCTGCGCGGACGCTTGCTGGGACTCTTGCTAGGGGATCTGGCGACTCTGACCTTTCGCTCGAGGCGCTGCTAGATGGAATTAGCCGGGAACGGCGATGCTCTTCTCGAGTACTACGAAGATCCGTGAACGAACGAGATGCTGCCAGTCTACGCAGACCTGGAGGGGCCAGACCAGCACTCTGAGTCGCAGAGTCGGGATGGAGATGTTGCAAGGCGCGAGGGGAGTCAAGCGAGGAACGTATAGTGGGGCTGAGTACTCTAATGTCAGCTGTAGTCGAACCTGCATTGTCGTGGGAGTGAGAAGAGGAACTGGAGATATTGTCGATATTGTCTTCAATATTCTGAGGTCTATTTCGCCTATCTGGCCAAAGGTATTCCATAATACGTCGCCCAACTTTGGCATCGACTTGTACTTTGAGCGGATGCAAGGAAACCTCAAAGGTCTCGTAAATCGAGATGCCCCCAACCAGGCGGAAGGATGCACCAGTGAGCCAGTAAAAACAGGTTGCGCTAAGGGAGATGAGTGGAGTTTTTAAAATTCAGTTTTAGAATGCACCTTGTGGAGGGGATGACTAGCAGGCTCGTCGTTTTTGAGGAGTATTTCCGTCCAAATAGCATCACGGGATCCATCAAAAGCCTGTAAATTCCCAATGGCGAGGTCATTGACCATCGCACTGTCTTGCCTGCTCAACCAGTAGAAGTTGCTATGTTGGATAACGAGTTTAGCGAGCAAGTCTTTGTTATCACCCAGCATCCTCCATGAGAGTTCCGACGACGACGCATGTACGAGCAGTGCGGACTTCTGGTCTGTTCGATCGTCTGTCCGGTCCTGTACCAGCTTGATAGCATCGAAAAGGTAGTTGAGCTCTTCGGTCAAGGTAAGGATATGCGCTCGTAGACGTAGCCTCCCAATTTTGGTGTCCTCTTCGGTAGGAAGATGATGAAGGTTATCTTCAAGCATCCTCTCTGTCTCGAGAGCGGTTCTGAGACGACTTTGAAGGCTGACAATTACATCAGCGGCTTGGTGGAGGTCCGTGAAGTCGTATGTGAAGAGAAGCGTCTCTAGCTTCTCAAGCCGTGCCTTGTGAGTGGCATCGGAGAAAAGAAGAAGTTTGGTGACAACATTGGAGATGGTCCTAAAGTGCCCATCATTCGCAGACACGGTGAAATGTGGGATATGCACCCGTATGAGGTCCTATCAAGAGTCAGGCTCGGGTTGTGGTAATAGCTACCGCCAAGAGTACTCACAGTTTGGTCGCGCAAGTGAGTGTGTGTTAATGACGAAGCCGTTTCAACTGGAGGGTGTGTAAGAGGCTCGGAGGTGACTTGATTTCGAAGACGTAAGCGGTTGAATCTGTCATAGTGAAGTGTTGCGTCCGTTTGAGGAACAAGACGCTCAAATTCATAACTTTCACAACGCAGGTCGATCAAAACCTCCAGCGGGACACAGAGGCGATCAGGTTTGACATTTGAGTGCACAGGAGAAAAGGCCTGGAATCCTGATAACGACGTGTAGCTCCTGCAGGGAAATGCATTACTGAACGGCATAAATTTTGCAGACAGAATCTACATACCGTGTCATGATCTTTCCACTAATGGGATCGTCAATGTTAGTATTGTCTATGATCGCAAAAGATTGCATCTTCGCTTGTACGGCTGCGACGATACAAACATCCCCTGAGCCTTCGTCGCGCAAAACGATCTGAGGTTTGAGAAGAAAACAGCAATGTGCTTTTCGTAGTGTTACTCCATCTGACCACCCATCGAGGGGATCCGTTTGCAGGCCCAAACGTTCCTGTTGATCAGCGTCGACGGAAGACTTTCCGCCTTCCCCTCTGAGCATTTTACGGATCGCCGAAGCTGCTAGCTGAGCGGTGTTGGACGAGGCTTGAGGTTTGTCTTGCGTATCAAGGGTTGATGCAACTTCGGCTGCTATGGCTTGGTCACGTATGAATTTAACAGCTCTGTATGCTAGATTTAGATTTGTGTGCTACATGAAAAGAAAGACACTAACCTCGAAGCTAGATGATACTCGAAGCCTTTTCTTTCGCGCGATGAATGATAATACTGGATCATGATCTGACATGTAATGTCTTGTCAATAACAATCACTCGGCATTGTTAACCTTCCTTACGTCTCGTGTCGTTTTGTCAAGGGATATATTTGGACAGTGCAGCTGGTATGCATGATCAAACTCGGCCCATTCTTCAGGGAGTGCGACTTCAGAGGGTATATGATACTTCTCAAAACGTTTGCGGTCTGTTGCTTCTTCGGCACGTTTTAACAAGGCAATATAGTCCTCAAGCAATGTAACCATTTTCTCGTGTGATTGGTCCTTGTCCTACAATATTAAAAGGTTAGATAGGCTGTAGGTAGATGAGCCATGATTTTACATACTCCCCGTGACGAAATGTTGCTGGAACTACGCTTGAGTTCGTCTATCCGGTCAATCGCTAGAGCTATTTGGATCTGCGAGGCAGCTTATGAATCAAAATGGTCAGATTCAGTCACTGAAATTGGGACCAATGGACACACATGGCTCTTGCTCAAGTAAACAGAAGTGCGTTTTTTCATTACCGAACTTGCTAACTGGCTTGTCGTCGATCTTAGCAGCGTTTCGTTTGACGTATGCAAACCGAGGGCAGGTCGCCAAGGGCAGGTAATGGATTGTTGGTTCAGCTAAAGACGTCCAATCGAGTTCGACGAAGTCGTGGATATTGTACCATGAGGAGGAGAGGGGTGTCCGAAGGAGATGGCCAGATTTGAGGTAGGCGCTCGGTGATGACGACCTAGCCATGGGTACTTCGGTCTTGAGTGTTTCTTGGAAAATAGCCAGGACAGTCCTGAGCTCGACGCCCTTGAGGACGAGCTCGGCGGCATAAAATGACTTATGGTGAGTCGTCTTGATTGTGTCTGGTTCGATCCCATCAACCTGGGTTTCTTGATCGCGTTGATGCATATCGAGACGAAGCTCGTCAACCATGCCTTTGACCCCGACCCAAGGCGTAACGCCTTCGGCCCATGCTAAAAACGTGTGCTTTTCAGTTTTTTCTTCTCAGTAGAACATGAAGAGTCGCTCACTTCCACGGGTGTCATCCATGTAACCATGCATCACATGTAGTCTAGTCAAGATGATACGGTATTTGATTGTTGCAATGTGGCGCCCGAATTTGGGAGAGATGACGCGGGGAGCATGGTAGGTGCCGGCTCGTATAGGTAATGTTGGAATGCCATCAAATAAGGAGCACCACGTCCAAAAATGAGCAAAAGCCTTAGGCGTGAGATGTAGAGCATTAGTGATTCCATGGCGGTGTTGCGTTGATGCTATTAGAGAGAACGAGAAGTGTATAAAGTCAGAACGAAAGGCTTTGTAAGAGTCATCAGCGGCCTTGAGGATTACATGAGTGTTGTTATATTCGCAATGAGTGGAAGTATATACCTTGGTGGAAGGCTTGCTTTGCTTCGTTTCTAGCCGAACATCATAGTGCGGAACAAAGTCAAAAAGCCGGCATTGTCGCTCGAAAGCATTTCCCGAGCACGTGGGACAACTGACATCACATGCACGTTCAAAGACAAAACCGATCCCATATCGTACACCCGAATGTAGTTCCGCACATATCTTGCGATAAGGATTGGCCGAAGATTGGGTCAGGTTCAGGAAACCATCCGATGCTGGCTCACTGAACCTGTATCTTTACAGATTAACTGTGTTCCTGAATACGGATAGTGCTCATACCTGGGTATAGCGATCAACATAACCTCACTCGTTAGCTGCGTAAGTTCTTGCTGCTCATTGGGGTATCCGATCAACCACTCAGGAGAGCCTCTCCAGACAAGGACAAAGCCAGAACCGCTGTCCGTGGTGTAAACAGGATCACGGGAACCTGAGTCCTTGCATAAGTTCGGTTTTCAGGGCAATTGCATGTCATTTACCTTTCATGTAACATCTCACTTCCCCCTTGAATGAAAATTTGATCTTCCAGTGGGCAATGAGGCGTAGCTGGAGGAAGGAGTGTCAAGAGATCTCTACGGGTCGTTTGGAGAAGGGCTAACCTTATCCCAGAAGCCAAGAGGAGGTGAAGAATCTCGAGGATTTGGTGTCAAGGTCTCAATTATACGCACAATGTCCTGTAAGACCGGATTGTAGCTGACCGCCCAAGACAGTATAGTTGGGCATGACGTTGTGATATCGATATTTGGACAAGCGTAGGACTTCACGGGCATGATCGTTTTGGGAACATGAAGAGAAAGGGGACTTGTCCCATAGATGCCTTGGTTTGCGAGGAGTACGGGACACTCGATCCAATCTAAAGAGAATTCGGAACCCATCTCCTCTGCGATGACAACATCTGAATCAAAAATCCAAGCAGGTGCGTCGGAATCAGGATCTTGTTGAACATGGAGCAAAGGAATGGGAAGGTCCCGTGCAGTAACCTTGGCTGAAGTCAGGCTAAAATTGATATGGAGAGGAACGAGGAGAGAAAACTCCGTGTCCCTAGGTAGTCCCTTCCCTTGTTCATAGAGAAAATCAGGCATCTTGTCCAGAGGAAATTGAGGGAGAGAAATGGAGAAGTTGAGAGAGGTGATGAATAACCGGAATAGTGGTGGAGCTCCGATGCTTGCAGCGACCTTTGATCTGGAGAACGGCGGCTGACCCTTCATAATCTGTGGTCCATAAAGCCTATGCAGAATCATAGACTCTTGCTTCGACCAAGTGCTCCTGAGGTTCTGCAAGCGGAATTTCCAGTCAAGGAAGTGAACCTCGTCCAATCGCCTCCGAGCATCATCTATTGACACTGTATGTTTGGCTGAAAAACGATAATCGTGATTGCCCTCAACCAGCACCTCTGTATCTGAGTTGTCTCCAGCCGCCTGGATTGCAGCAAGTTTTGCGGCGAAAGCTTCTTCTCGTTCCAAACGCTGTTTCACAGCATCTAGCCCGATTCTCCAAATCCCATTCAATCTTGACTCAAATGGGTCATCGGTAGCTTCGATACAGAAATCACGAATGCTGAAGGTCATGTTCGGGCAAAGCTTCGGTCCTTCGGGTTCAGGAGCAGGTAGATCTGCGAACACTCCCGACTTGACAATTTGGGTGAGATGCTTGGCGGCTTTGGCTACGACGGCGAGATCCAGTAGGAGTTCTGCCAAGATATAACCATGAGGAATGCGTAGGCGGATGCTCTCCCCTTTAGCTGCAACAGATATGGAGTGATCCACCACGGGCAACTCAATGTCCCATTGATGGAGAGTAAGCAGCTCATCCCACTTCTGATCCCCGTCGTGCTCCCACTTGTTGACTACCGTCGGAAGAGGCACCCAAAATGCGAGAGACCTAAACTGGGTTCGAACGGGCTGTCCCGGAAGCCATTTGAAGTGTGCATCTTCCAAAAGCGAAACAACTGTCTGTTTGGGAAGGGCCCAACGCAGAGTGAAGGTCTGAATCCGACACTCCACAGATACAGCAAATGACGGTGGCCCGGCGCTGTGCCCCCGGTGATCACCGGAGTGACGAACATGGGCCAGATTCTGTAGGGTCTGTAGAGCGAGCAAGGCGCAATAAACGTCCCCAAGCTGGAAGTTGCTGCGTATCGAGGGAATATCCACAATAACCTGACAAGGATTTTGTATTGATGGGTGATCCTGGGAAGCAGCCAATGAGGCATCCGCCTGGACTGATTTGACACGAATGAATTCTTCATCCGTAGGCGTGAAATCGTCTCTTCCCGCAAGGAAAGGATCGTCTGATTCGTATTGCGTTGCTAAGGCACTTCTCACGGTCAAATTTCGAACAGACAGTCGAGCAGCTGCAGAACTGCCAATGGGTTCGACCTGACGCTTGGTTGCCACCGCGATTGCGTCAACGAGCCTCTCGTTCGACAGCCCCAATAGCGTGCGTGATTCCAAATAGTTGAGATTTCGCGTATTTGAGCCCGGTTCCGGCCTAGATGCACAGACTTCCAAAGAGATGAGTGCTCTCAATCCGATACCCCGCGAGAGATCAGTCTCTCTAGGATTGATGTCTGGTGCAGTCACCACAACAATGAATTTAGCCACGGTGAGTGAGGCTGCAACTCCGGAAGGTAGCGAAAGAGGTTTGGGGTTCGTTATTGTTTTACCCTCTTGTAGTGATGATGGACGAGCTGGTAACATTGCCAACAGCTGTACAGTGGCAGAGACTGAGTCAGCGTGCCAAAGTTCCACGCATACTGTATCAACGATGGTGTGGATATCGCATGTCATCGACGCCTTCTTGACCCTAAAGACATCAAGTACTTCTTCGGCTTCCGCACCAAGATCACCTCTTGCTTCAATCGCTCCTATCGAGAGGACAGGGGGATCATCAAGGAACTCACTATCAGACGTGAATCCAACTGAAGTCCACCCTGAGCGTACATGGCAGAGCACTGGGCCCAGGTTGAAGGTGACCGAACTTGATACGCGGGCAACTCCAGGCGGCAGTGACTCCGATGATCTGAGAGCTGGTTGCGAACCGTAATCAGCATTCACCCCAAAGCTAAACCCATCCGTCCTCATCTCTAGAGTACTTGACGCTTGCTGAACATTGTTCTCGCAAATCATACGCGCACAAATGACTCCGCAATGCACCTGAATCGAGCAACGAGGAAGTTGCATGCCGTCAAGCCTCGTCAACAATCCTGCTTTCGGCGTTGTATCCTTGGGTTTAGAAACCCTCCGTTCCAAGAAGTCTCGTAGATCGTCCAATCTATCTGTGAGATCTAAACCGCCAATCTTCAGTGATGTCGCCAAAAAAGGTGCGTTCGGATCGCCCCTCATGAATGTGCACGGCATCAACCAAGGTGATGGCCATTGATGCGCGACTGCTTGGAAGTCAAGTGTGCCCAAAGTTATGAGCGGGAACATGTCTCCTCGTTTATGTCTCTCTACTACGATGGTAGTAATGCGCAGTTGTAAACCATAGGACTCTGGGTCGAAGCATTCGGGTTTGAAAGTGAGACCGAGCCATTGTTCATGTAGGGGATCAGTGGAAGCACTGCTCGGATGGAAGTCTACGCGGACGTCTTTGATAGCAGCTTTATAGTAGATCGAGTCGGACGTAGTGGAGGAAAATGATAGAGAGACTGAAGAGACGTCGATAGCGACTTTATTGATAGTTGAGAAAATGGACTGTTCAGCCCAGTCAGTATTGAAAACCAGTCGGCCATACTAAAAGTACCTTGTACGGCTCATCCTTCAGCTTGCGGTGTGGCTGTAGGAAAAGTCTGCCGGTAGAAGAGATTGATGTCTGATATAAGATCAGTAAAGAAACGTCGCAAGCTCACAGAAACTCACAGAAAACGCTCTCAAGAATGGAGTTGCAGTTGCTCTTGAAGGCAATAATTTTCCTTCTAATGAGCCGAGTGCAGCAACAGGTGACATGGGTAAAAACCCAGCAGAGAAGATGGTCGATGACCTCGAACGCTTTGGAGGCGGACGCTCGGCTGATGGAACAGGAACAAGTTCCGCAGGAGACTTGGGCGAAGTAGGGGACACAGGTAGTGGTGATACAGATATCACAGTCTTAGGAACCGCGTCCGGCGTAGATGTGCGCTTTGGCGGTATGATTACTCGAAGAACATCGTTCAAGAGATCCACACCAACAGCAGCCTCATCAACTTTCAGTCGCAGAGTGATGCTATTAGGGTCAATGGTAGCAGTTTGTGGAGAGAAGCCTAATCGTCCGTCTAGTGCAACCACTCCCGGCAATCGAAGAAAAATCCGGCGACCCTCATGGCCTGAAAGCGAATAATCAGCGGCGCGGCGCAAATAACATCTAGCCAGAAGAGACATACCTGCTTGTCCTCGCTTCGGCGTCGTACCAGCAATATCACTCAATCGGAATGATACTGTGGCATCTCCGTGCATCGTTCCCCAAGCTCGATCCAACGCCCTTCTCATGCCATCCGAGGTCTTCTTCCTCCATCCTGCCATACCATAAAACGTCCAAGTTGATGGTGGAGGTACCTTCTTCCCTTCTACATTATGACCATCCATTCCCGGTCCCTTACTTTCAGTTGAGCTCTCCGCCTGTACCAGGTTCAACTCTGCGTGCAGACTAATCTCATCCGCAACAACCTGCGTCCCAGGAATCTGTGAAAGTGTGAGCACAGTCGAATGCAGCTCGAACGACAGCGCATGTGTAACAGCAGGGATCAGCTGGATCACAACGCGTAGACATGCGACGACCGTATTCCGTATCAAAGGCCTCAGCCAAGGCTCAACTGCCAAAGCCACTTGTGTAAAGGTTCGCCATAAGTGTCCAGCAAGTGGTGAAGGATTTAAGTCCGCTAGAGTCAAGTTCTTCCTATGCCTGGCACGTCTTGTTTGTTTCTCCTTCCCCCTTTCTTCCTCAGCCATCTGTGCCATCTCGACTTTGAGTCCGTCTATACGGACTGTTAACCGCCTTCGACCCTCTACTTTCCCAAAAATATATCCTATTCTCTCTGCTCTGTATGTCCACCTTCCTTTCTTAAAATAGAGCCCCTTGATAGACCGTAAACTGATGCTACGAACACGAACATGCCTGGATGTCAAGGTGAGAAGCCATGGTGCAATGTATGTCCGCAGGAGGAGTGAGATTGTAGTGATTCGAGCGAGCCATATGAGAGCTCTCGACCAGGGTGTTGTTGGACTTCCGATGAGAAGAATGTAAACGAGTGTGTAGAAGAAATTGCTAATGCTCCATTGAGTCATTGAGTTGCTGCAAACTTCCTACATGCAACAAAAAACGCCGTATGTGAGTAACCTATGAACAAGTCGAATAAATTGGATATGAATTGAAGTCGCGCACGATTTCTTGTTGTTGAACTGATTTCTGATCAGAGATGCGAATACATGCAATATAAGAGAGAACAGAGGGAAATTTCGAATGCAGGAATATTGAGACGTGGAACAAAGCCAAGACTGGAGGGTAGGCGAAGCGTGTCTACAACATTATGCTTACGAGCGAACGTCACCATCTCAGGGACCGTCAACTTGACGCCAGATCAATTTCCTGTTTTGGAACATTTCCCATAGATTCGATCGAATCACTCTTCAAATGCTGTCCTTGTTCTCGATTCTTTGACTACAGCACAAGAATCGGGCTCCAAGTATTCTGCAACTCAGAGCATACAGTGGTATAGAGAACTGCTACGAACAACACAACCCCATGGTCCCCGTATCCGGCGCCTATACGCAAAAATAGAGTCCCAAAATTTTGATCAACCATCAACCGGGATGTCAAGGACACTGGTAATTCCAGCGGCGCATCATGCGTGCGTGATGAGCAAGAAAAGGCGCTGTAAAGAACAGGGACCGTGCTCACCATTCTTCTGAGTTAAGTTCTGCAGGTTTGTACATCCAAAACGTGGGCGTTGTGTTCGAAAATGTGCCAGGATTGAAAACATGGCAGCCCATATAGGTTAACTTATAGCGGTCGTACTTGTCAGCCAGCACAACCTGTCACCAGAATAAAGCGCTTGTCAGCAATTCTGTAGGTCCAGCAAAATGTGGTACATACTGTCGTTGGTAGGGGGTATAATCTCAGCGCATGATCATGGTCAGCTAGCACAGGCTGGATATTCAGAGCATGAGGACTGAGATGCATCTGGTCCAGTATCGTCTGAACGAGCTACAAGAATTTCAAGAAGTTAGTGCTACACCATAGCAGCAAAGGCTGAATCTCACATAACGTTTCAGGTCTGGACTCGAAACATCCGGCTTCGCGCCCACCATATTTCGCAGCATCTTTAACATGATATCTTCCCTAAATATCACTATTTCCTGGTCAAAGAACTTGATTCGACATGGATTCGATGCAAAATGGATTTTGGGTATTTTACTCTTGAGTTTATTTGTGAAACTTGACATTATGGGTCTTCGAGGAAGGATTGAATTAAGCGTAAGGTCCATAGGCCCAGGAACAAGCACGAAATGCGCTGAACGGATTATTGGAGGATAACGAGCTACAAGATCTGCAAGAGCGTCAAAGCCATCTTTGTTTTCACGTCAGATATAACTTCTCAAAAAGTATAATTTGTGTACAGACCCTGGTATCTCTGAATATCTCTTCCACTTCCTTGTGCTATTGACTTGCTAGAAAAATTCCCGCAAAGGACAATGACCTTCGGGATGAAATCATTCTCTATACAGTTGTCAAACATCCTTTGCAGATTTTGGAGCGTTTCCGGAACGTCTAGCCAGACGTCAGACAAGAAAAAGAAATACATATCTTGCAGCTCCTCTTTGACTCTGACTGCTAGATGTGCCTGGGTAATACATAAGCGAATTTGACCATATTCAAAGGTGTGGACCTCACGTCTTCCAGTATTGACGTTGCCCCTTTGCCAAGAAAGTCTATGTGACCGTATATTGACCTTGAACCAGTTAAGAATACTCCACGAGGGGCAGGGGCGAAAGGCTAACCTGGCAGTCGCACGAGGTTCTGAGGGTGGTTGACCAATAGCTATCACCTTCAGTGTCGCATCCTCCGTATACTCTCCCTCTACAAGGGCAAAACATCCCTCCGTATACAGTCCCTCTCCGGGTTCATCCTAACATACCATAATTAGAATACTTGGAGCTTGATAGAACCAGCCACTCACTAAAGTCGAATAATCCAACACGACGCTCCCGTCTGCATCCTCCAAACACATTCGTCCCTCCTTATTATGCGTTAGCATCCCCAAAAGCAAGAATCTCTGCCCAGGTCTGCCGAGCAATTGTTTAGTTGACTTTAAAGTGACTAGTTTCTCGCGATCTCTCGAGGGGACAGTCGAAGGTGCAAAATGTTCATTACGCAAAATACATTGCCGAATGATGTCCAGCCTGTCCCTCATAGCTGCTATTCTTGATTCCGGAGAGCCTGATATTGATGTTGGCGCAGATGCCCTGTATAACCACAGGCCGCGGTTAAAAGCAAGGTCAAACTCCAGAAGAGAAAACGCACCGCTCAAAAGTTCCTCTCTCGTTTGACCAGTGCCACCGGGGCATCTCATATGAATCAATGAACCACAGATGGTTCTCGGGATTCAGACCGTCCCTATAAATGCCATCCCCTGCTCCTCCCACGGCATCATCGTCCTGGTCTTGTAAACTTGTATACACTCTCCGCAAAACTTCGACGGATACTTTCATCGTAGCATCTATGGAGCTACCCAGTTGTCTAATTGTTCATGTACACAGTTGTAGAGAGATCTCACCATCTTGTTTATTATACTCCCGAGCAAGTGTCTCAATACTCGACTCGAGATCTTCCTCCGCAATTTCATGTTCGGTCAGGATCTCTTCAATGAAAGCGAGTGCATCCGGGCCCAGCGCATTAGAATACTTCCTGAAGACCTAAAACACGCGTCAAAACCATATTCCTACAATTATTATAACAAATACCTTGATAATAGCCCGCTGCCGCACATCTGCCATGCTGATCACAAACGCGAGAGTTGGAACAACTTAAGACGCGTTCATCAGATTAAGCAATGGGGCTTTTGATGGTTATGTAACCAGTCTACTATCATGTTCTTGAGCATGAAGTTGAGACCAGAATTAGACTCTAAGCTCTAAGGACGTCCAAGTTTAATCAAACAACATTATCCGACAGGTGACGAGTCTGTCAACTGGTACGGACCGTACTTGACAAATTCTATACTTACATCGTATAGATGCCAGCTATACTCTACGACAAAAGGTGCTAATGTACAGTGATTGTACAACTACAAGCAGGTGAGCCAGCCTCCTGCAACCAATATGCGATACACGAAACCTCTAAAATATGCCACTAAGTAGTACAATGAACAATCACCAGCCAAACACCCTAAGAAAAAAAAAGAGCAGACTAAGTCAGCAACCAACCTCGCAGAGTCCACAAATGAAAAAGCACATACTCTTCATGAATCTCAATTCCACCAACTCGACTCCTCCTTTCCCCATCAACGCTACCAACAGCATCCACCACATCCTTCGCAAGCTCAGCAGGTCCACAAACACCAACAATGACACCCGTAATCTCTTGGATATCCTCCTTTTCCCTCCTTCCCCCGATTACCTCCTCCATCTCAACATCGACCTGCAATTTCCTCGGATCCTTCTCATAATACATTCCATCACGACGAGAACTCTGTGATCGACCTAACCCAGGTCGACTACCACCCTTCACTGACTTCTCGCTCACGAGCGTATCAGCTCGGTGAATATTTGCCGTGTCAAATTGGGCCCCAATAGACAAGGCCTTCGAGACGGCATAATCGACAATTTTGTTGATACGTGGTCGACCAGGGGAGAATGCCAGCCCGGGAATAGAAGGGACATTCGGAATCGTGTGCGATGCACGAGTGTAGTGAACCGAGATGCGCAAAGGCGTGAAGACGGACTGGTTGATCAGTGATGCGAGTGTCGGAATTAACGGGACGACAGCAGCTGGGAGTGGCGTGTAGGAGGTCAGGTTTCCTTTTGAACCGATCGTTGGGAAAATAAGGTCAACTTACCAGGATCAGGAACCGTCCAAATTAACTCGATCGCTTTCACTCGGCTTTTTCCCTTCAGATCTTTGTCCACAAGATCCTTGACCACGCTCAAACCGAATGTAATACCACTTCCGCCAACGACAATCACCGCAGCAGAGAAGCTTGCAAAATTTGTATGACCAGGACCGCCTACATGTTGAAATCCCATTAATCACAGTTTCGTCAACGGAATGAAACTATAACGCACCATAAGGGCCCTCAATCCAGACCTTAACCTCGCGACCCATAAACCCGTCAATATACCCACTCATCTTCGCCATCTCATACAACCTCTTCGTCCACGTTCCACTCCTCTTACACATCAAGACCATACCCTCTTCACCACCACCGCCAAGACCCCTCCGACGAATATTACCAGGACCACTACCACCGATTAAAGCCTCCGAAGCACCGACCGAAGCAATAGTAAAAGGATGCATCTCAGACCAGCCGAACCACCCCAAACCCGTCGTGAGAATTCTCACTCGGACGTGTTGACCTGCACGCCAGCCAGCATTGACATTAGGAACCTCAATCCTTGTGAGATCCAGCTCGGGAAGAGGCCTAATTGTAGCTGTTGTGATGCGAGTTTTGACGAAGCGAAGGGCATAGTCGAGGCTAAATATAACGATGGTGGCTAGCACGTAGGGGATCAGTCCGGGCCTGTGCAGATAGAGCTGGTAGGTAGGAGAAGTGAATGTTAATCAGTTTCTTGAAATGGATAAATTTAGTCTCTGTGAGAGAAAAACTCACCCCAGGCAAAATCAGTGCGAAGCACAAGATATGCGTCATCAAGAAAAAGTTGTAGGCCTTTTGCCTGAAATAGGCCCAAGAAAAGATCCAAAGAACGTCGAAGCAGACTAGGGCTACGAGACCCCAAGCATTCTGAGGGCGGTTGATGGAGCTCTTGAAAGTGCCGGCCAGCGACCACTTGTAGACTGAATGACAAGCAGATCAGAGAAATCTTCTGACATATCGATGCATGATACTTACTATACCCGACACCATGCAGATTTGCTGCTAAAATTACCGCCCGGCCGGCGTAGCGGTGAAGATAATTGAGCTAAATCAGACAATCAACGTTCAATCCATTATCCCCGAAAACCAAGTAAGGACGACATACTCTTTCGTAGCCCATTCCAAGTAGTGTCCCCAGAACGTTATTCTTCGCTCCATATGCCATTACAAATGGCAACTGGGCGACTGATATCCATCCAACCCGATCGTATTCAACAAAGAAGTTGGACTTGTAGAAAGTCGCATAAATCAAGATCCAAGAATAGACAGCCAGGACAATGACTTGTCCAAAGGAGTAACTCGGGGCGAATCGATGGCGAAGGGTAGGGAGCGTCCAGCGCAAGAATGAAGGGCACGATGCGATGTGAGTGGGGTACTGCATTTCGACTTCACGTCCCATGGCGTCGACTCGTCTAAAGTTATTTTGATGATACGCAAGCGTATGTGAGTCGTCGGAGGTAACATCGTGAGGATGTCCTTGGGATGTAGGAGAGGGAGGTTGATTGTTAGGAGGGGGGTAAGCGTTGTGGGCGGCTTGAATGATACGTCGAGAGCGGGAAGCAGATCTTGCTGGGCGGTAAGGAATGAGTCGGAATAGGTGTCCGATGCGCCACTCGTCAGAACCAAAGAGTGCGATGCCTCCAGGTAGGCGGTAAAGAAAGACGACACCCAGAATAGCGAGAACAAAAAGGGTGACATGAAAAACAAAAGTCTCTGAGTCCACTTCGGGTCCAGACGAACTAGATCCGGTAGTCGCAGCAGCAAAAGAAATGACCTGGTCAGCCATAATAAATGAAAACGAAAGGACGGTCAAAGGTCGTGCCCCGGCGATAAAAATAAGGAGTGGTGGGCGGAGGGAGCGGCGAGGGGGAGGAGTGCGAGGGGGAGGGAACGAGGAAGAGAGGGATGAAAGAGTTTGAAGATCGTACCAATCTTCTTGAAGTACCGTCGCAAACCGCCCTCGCCGTCAAGGGGACCGTGAAAACTTTACGCCCGACCTTGGAGAGGGGCCATTCCGAGTAGACTCCACGGTTTAAGTAGGCGGGTGAATGAAGAAAACGAGGCAAAGCGGCACATGACCGATCACCTTCCTTTTCGATCAAAGTTACGTTCGATGATCAATTTTCGTATTCCGTAGTAGGCAGTCCAGGGCTGGCAATTCCGGACATTCGCGGTCTGCAAGCGAATTAGACTGCATAGCACAAACATCGCGAGCCTAAGCCGATAGGTGGTGCAAAGGCTATGGCGGCTTTCACCACTAGTAAAAGCCACTGAGCATCTCGCCACTGTCTCTCAGCATTAGTCGTGTCCTTAGTGCGCAGTTTCTATGGCGAAGGTCGATTTTAAAAGAAGTGGTGGACAGAGCAACGCTATGTACTCACCATTTCCGAAGCTCCATTCCAGAAAACAGCCGATCCGCAGGCATCCCATGCTCGCGCCAACTCGGTCGCCAAGAACGGGTCTCCATGATTTTTCAGGCCCCTTTCCGCCCTTGGTGGACAACAGGGCGGTTGTAGCAAGGCGGAAAGAAATACCATCTATGCTTATCAATCACAAACATGGCGCAGGATATGTTATCTCCGCGTCATGTCAGAACATGCGCCTTCATAACAGAAGTCGGCATTGTTCTTGTGCAGCGGAGAGTGGCGAGGCATTGAGAGCTATTTTAGGGTTAGGCGTCTGGGCGTTTGCCTCGTGTATCATGCCTTTGCTCGGCAGTGTACCAATGGATTTCAGGAAGCTTTGCATCAGCGGGGCGAGCCTCGTGAGATCCTGGGCTTTGCAAAGTCGAAACGGCTTCAAACTTCGATCGCACGAGTATCGCAACTCTGAAGTAGATTTGGAAGCCAGCAACGAGGACGAGGATACCAGCTAGCATCGTGTTCGACGACGTCTACTCCTATGGCATTGAAGCAATGACGTTCGAGCTACGGGCAAGCTGTTAGCTTTCAGTTAATAAAGACTAATGGTATAGCTTGACCAACTTGAGAATGCATTCGAGCTTTTACTAAAACGCTATTTCCAGACTGCTTCCGGATGAGATAACGGACACCTCGACTACGACAATATGCACCGAACTCGCGGCTGTTTCATGGCCTCGCGCCAGTTGCACAATGCCTTCCCCTCCAGTTTGAAAGTGATCCATACGCGTACGGCGAAGACGCCTCCAGCCGAAGTTTGAAGATTATCGGCTCTGCCGTGAGGAGAGCGATGCGTCGGGGAAGTCGGATAGGAAGTCTGATACAGCGAATTCGCTGCTTCGAGACTAGAACTAGATAGTGAATTCCACAAGACTGTAGTCTTTCAATCGACACGAATGGACCAGCTAGGGAGGAGATCCTGTAGGCAGTTGAATAGCGTTGATAGCGTTGAAGAGTGAACAGCGTTATCAAGCAGAGTGTTAAGTGGGCGTCAAGAACGGCATCAATGATTCTAACGCTCTAAGTCAGCACGCGACATTTCCCATTTCGGCAACCCCTGGGTCGATGCCCAAGCTCCTGAGTCCGCCCTCCTCTCCTCCCCGATACCCCAAAGATCCAAACACCTGACTCCCGACATGTACTCAACTCTCGAGTACGACATCCGCCCAGGCTCAGGGCTCGGTTTATTCGAAATCGGTATATCACACTCCCATTCATCCCAAAGAGACCAAGTGTACCTAACCTTGAATAGGTACATCCCTCTGGACAATCCTCGACACCCTCCGTCGGATGCAACACCACTTTCCCCAAATCGACATAACCTACGACTCTGACACATCCACCACACCACCCCCACCAATCCTCCTGCACCTCCGTCCACACATCTCCCTTCTCTTCTCCGGCACACACCAACGCCTCCACACTATCCGCATCCACAACCTCCGCAACACCAACCCTCCTCTCATCCTGAAATACAAAGACACTGTACTGAGCTCAACAGAAGAAGTATTACGAAGGGTAGGCGTGAGTAGGACTTTCGGTCCTACTTATCCTAGTGGGAGCGGCGATGATGAGTTGAAGTATCCAGGGCTGTGGTTTAGTTTCACTGAGGATGTTGGTGGTGGTGGCGGTGAGAAGGTTGTTGTTGGTCAAGGGAGGAGACAGAGTGAAGAGAGGATGCAAGAGGTTAAGAAGATTGTGATTTCGCAAAAGGGGCCGGAGGGAGGTGTTCAGGATGCTTTGGATGAAGTTCTCGAATGTCCTGCTATGCATTGTGATATTGAACGTGCTATAATCAAGGTATAAAACTTCCCTTGCAGTAAATTCGCTGGCTTGACTGAATTGATGGAAAGATACATGACGGAATACTCCTACATTTCTACCCCTCCAAATCCAAACCCCTACATATCAAACTACACACCACCACCGCTCAAGATCTCACACTAGATCTCGGACCTCCGCTACGAGTACACTACAAAGAAGACGAGCGCATGACAATCCACTCAACAGACAAAGCCGTTGAAGAGTCCGATAATGAGTCTGACTGTGAGCATCATCATCTAATCTTATCTACGCGAGAGGTTAATTGACTGTTGATCAGATTTCTACAATTACTTCCAACACGGTCTGGACTTTTTCATCTCTGGAAGCACACATACCGTGAAGAAAATCATCGTCCACACAAATATTGTACGTCCCTCAGCTCCCCTCAAATGAGGTCTCTTCACCGACGACATAGCAGCCTGGATCACCCCTGTTCCAACGATACAAGCGCTGTAATTGGGAAATCGCAGGTAAACCAGAAGACGACGAAGACGGTATGCAGTCGACTTTCCGTCCTTGAAAATCCTCTCACCAAGCATTACAGACGATCCGCCTCGCAAACGGTTCTACGACCGCTTTGAGACTATCAGTCATTTCCTCAGTCCCAAAGAACCTCCACCTTCGATGCGGCTAAACAGAACAGACGACGAAGACGGACTACAGTTACCCAATCCTACCTCCCGTCGTAAGCCTTTCCTTCTTGACTCAGCTCTGAAGCTCACACCTAAATTCTACCATCAGTGTACGGCTACGATGGCATTATTCTCGAGGTTCTAGAATCATCTCAAGTGGTTTCGATAACATTATTCTGAGTATCTCAACATTCAAACACTTGTAGAATATACCTTGGATCTTAATGTAGAATAGAACACCTAAATATTCCTTGTGGATTGTACATTATTATTGCTACAACAAACAAGACGCCTGGAAAGACAATCAAACGAAAGTCCAGGAATCGATGGATGAAGGTATCATGACTGTTGCTTGGACGTGGAGGGTATAGAGTCTGATTTCGAGGTCGAAGTCGCAGATTTTGTCTTGGAAGACTCGTTGAGGATAAACCACCTGACAAGATCAAGTGATGCTGCTGCATCTTCCGCAGACGAATGTCCTACTGATGCATCACCTGTCTGAATCATCTTTCCCAGCTTCTCTCTCACTCTGTAAATCTATTTAGAGATACGTATCTTCGAGAAGTGGAGATACTTACAGGTCTTTCAGTGCTCGACGATATGGAGGGCCAGCACGGTGAGGAAATAATATTGCCGTGTCGACACATCTATGATGCACAATCCTCATCGTTTTGAGATCATTGTCTAGCGCATGTCCAACCAGGATAGTCTCCGAATTGATGAAGGCGTCAAGGGATTTTCTTATTGACGCGAGCGGAAGAGTCGCTTTCGAGTGATTTGCTTCTGTGACACCGGAGAACCGGGTATTATAATCACTGGATATCTTTCTTGAGACGATTCGTAGCAAAAATGCGACTACTGGACTTACATGACATGAACGTCTTCATCCATCTTTATAAGCTCGTCAAACACCTCTTTTCCTTTGCCGTCAATAACGGAAACACGAGCGACACGAAATCCACCGGTGGTATAGATCATTTCACAATCCATGGCAGCAATTTCGAGCGCCTTATCCGGATTCAAAGGTGGCCGTAGGAGAGAGAAAGCATGCCGCGAATGTAGGTCATCCGTTGATGCTTCGTAGAAGACGTGTCTTCCGTGCACACAACCTTCGCCTTCGGCTACTGGACGGGAACAGCACGTATACACTCTGACCTTTTCGCCTATCCAAGTCAGAAAAGCACTGATAGAGCATGAAATTTCTGAAACCTACCACCAACTTTGGTCGTACGCGGCTTGCCCCAGTGATACAGGCATTCTGTGTCGGAACCAGTCCGGCAAACCTGAAAGGGCTGAGCACAGCGCTCACACTTGACGACCTTGCCCTCCATATGTGGCTCATCCCCTCCTTCACCCTCTGGAATCTCAACCATGTACTCCCCACTTTTCCATATCGTCCCTGGTCATGATCAACGGCTCTAAACGTTTCCGATCAAGAACAAGGGCCTGCAGAGACTTGGCTTTCTCCGCGCGTTCTTTGACATCATCTTCCGTTCCCACTGACGAATGCGACAGAGACGTCGGTGTAGTGCGGCGTTTGATGGCAGCAACGCATTGAATAACAGCCTGTGATGATGAGCTGAGCGTAAACGTGTAGAGAGAAGAGAGTTACATTGCGGTAAGTGAGCTTGCTGGATTTCTTGTAGACCTCTTCTTCCTGTTTGAGAGCATGATCCGCGGCGAGACTGGGGCTCAATGGGGAAATCGAGTTGTAGAGAACGACAAAGTGCTCGTAGAGCGTTTTCAGCATGGTCTAAATTGGCGTGAGAATCTGTAGACAGCATAGCTAGCCCCACCAACCTGTCTGACGGGGAGGGGAACGAGAGACTGAGCAGCGTTGATACGGAGAATAGGGACGCCATTCTAAGGCAGAATAAGATCAAGCACATAGCTACACGGCAGGCGCATACGTTCGTCTGAGAAGATGTGGCGACAGCAACGGGTCGCTGGACGGTGCCGGTCCGCTGGAGTTTGCGTGGTGGCTCTCTGGCCGGCGGAGAC
>JANIEX010000488.1:12909-29534 GCA_027627405.1 Leucocoprinus birnbaumii | reverse complement strand
TAACCGTCCATCACAACGCACGACTCATACAACGACCCCTCTTGCCTCGCCAAAGAACCCACACAAGAGAGCTTCTCCTTCTACGACGCTTGTAGTGCATTTGAGTAGTCGGAGATAGGCGCCCCCTAGTCTTCTCTACTAGGTGACCGCTGATAAGCCCATAACAAATTCTGTCAGCCATAGGGTCGGTATTAAGCCTCGCAACAGTTGCAACAGAGTCAGGTCGAGGATATAGAAAGCTTTGCATTATTTGTATCAAATAAGGCTCGTCAACTTGAATGTCAGTCATCAACAAAAAAGAAAGCTGGTTACTATGATGATGAGACTTGGATTCGCTTCGACCGCCTATCATACGCTAGGCGAATCAAAATACAAGGCAACGCTTGAGCGGATTATGTTGTAAAAATATCCGAAACATAAAGCCGATACAATGTTACTGTACATGACAATCTTGTTGTATATACCCCTGTTCGGACTTATTTCTATATTCATCTCGCGTATTACATAAGTCACTCTTTTTACCGTCGTGTATTCCTTCATACACCTCAGTCTCGTTCTTCGATACTGAGGTGAGCATATTCTGCTTTATTGGTTAATCATTCTTCTTACTTATTATACCTGTAGTGGTTCTATTTCACTTAGGTATTTATATCAATATATAAGTCTCGTTCTTCGATACTGAGTGGTTCTATTTCACTTAGTCCCTGCACTCGTTACAACAAATCTTGCTGTTGATGTGAATCACAGAATTTTGATCGGATAGTAGTTGTATTTTTTTGCATCCATGGTTGAATTAACCTCTCTTCATCTCGTTTTCTGCGAGTAGAGTATGTTGATATATGTTAAATACAGTAGATAATCTCCCCAAAAAATAGGGCCGAGGTTTCTGGCAGAAACAGGCTATCAAGCTTGTTTACTCGTTCCGAGGTACGACGGGGCTACCAGTGACTCCGCAAATCATATGGTATAATATCATCCTTTACGTACAAAAAGGGGGAGTGAGAAGTCGAAGCTGGCTGGCAATGTAGTGCCCGAATTCAATTGAAAGACATAGAACATCAGCAAGGACAAAGGAAGGAAGAGTGTGTGAGAGAAGTACATACTCCCAGCCGACAAGGCTGAGAAACTCAATTGTCATTTTACGCCGCTGCTGTTCAAATTCGTCGGATTTTGCCACCAGCAGTGTTTAATTCTATTGATCGAGTATAAGCACGCTTCATGACCGTCTCAAAGTATTGAGGAACATATGTCGCGAAGTCCTCAGAGTGAAGCAACAGCTAATCCACAAAAATAACCCAATCCAGAACAAAGACCCGCAAAGTCAATTCGTTACCATTTATGCATAACCTGGCTACTTTCAACCTGAACTCACCTAGTTATAATGAGCGACTCTAAGTTATTAACACCTCCTTCCCCCTCAACTTCCCTACGAACCATCCTTAGTAGCTGTAGAGCAGCTATGGTAATTCTACCTCTACAGAAGAGCCGTATATTCCTACAGGTGTATTTCATCGTTGCCGGTGCCAATATGGTGCTCATCTGCTCAGACCGTAATTATTGGGCATATGGTAACACCCAAGCTGGAACATCGTTCAACAGTTTTACCTTCACCTACCTTGTGCCTGTGTTTTCAATAATGCTTCATAGTCTTTGGCGGTGGGTTTTGTTCCAACTATGTGAAATTAATTGACGCTCACAGATCCCCTCAGTCCATTAGCCTGGCGCTCATATATGCTTATATCAATTGACTATCTGTATTCAATGGTAGAGCTTGTCCTACGTACGTAGCGAAGCTATCCTTCACCGTCAATCACTTGAGCTCATGCGGACCTTTAGTCATTGTTTACACAGCCCATTTCGGAAGCATGCCGGCTGTCCCTTCCGTATGGTCTCGCGGTACTCTGTATCAAATATCAGCATTTACCCTTCTGATTACCTATCTGCCCTATCTTCTTGTTCTTGCCTGGGAAATACTCAGTGTTTTTGTCCGGTCAAGTAGGAGGCAAAACTTTGAGAGCTTCTCACTGACTTGGGGGGGTTGGGTCAGTCTTTTCCTAGGTAGACAGCCATGGAGACAACAATATCTGTAAGTCATTAGCAGCATCACTTTTGTTACTCAAATTCATCCTCCCAAACTCAATCAGAACTGAAGGCCGTACCGCTCGATGGATCCGTGGTAGTGTTGCCATAGGTTGCCTGGGCGTAGTTGTTTTCTTAGCCTTCAGCTCAGTTATTGTGAGGCTAGTCACGCCATCTCAATCGACTCCATTCAGGACATATTGGGGTCCAGTTCTGGAAATGAAATCATTGACATGGCTGGAACCGACTCTAGTGCGTCTCCCATCATGCACTGATCATAGTATCAACTGTGATTTCATACGTGACTAAAATCACTCTCCAGGTGCTGCCGGCTGCATACCCAGCATTTCCTCTGGTGAATCAAGTCATAAATGCGAGTATATCAGGTCAGATTATGCTTGATACTGGTAAGCCACATAATTCTGTGCCTTTCAACTCCTTGTTGTTTCTAAGCCGAATAATTCAGACTGTACACATCAAGTCTATTCAGACTTAAGTGTAATTAATGTCACAGTCGTTACCTGCAAGACAACTGCTCCATCTGGAATGGTGGACTTGTTTGATCAGTTTATGGCTGACTTTCACTACACAATCAACTTCTCTAACATCCCTTCCTCTCCCACAACCTCTAATCGTGCTGCATTCTATCTGCGAGATCCTTCGGCTGATATTAGACGTCTGATTGATACCACTGACCCAACCGTACTCTGGCCTGGGGACAAGGTGCGAGGAACGATTCGTGCTGATCGAGCCTGTGCTCTCGTGGGTAAACAAGCCGCGGCTGAATTCTCCATAGAGAAGGTGACGTTCTAACAATCATGCCTTTTATCTGTCGCTGACTTGACAATCAGTACGTCTATTTCTGGCCTGTCAATATCCTGTCAGTGATTGTAGATCCAATGCCCCTGTCGAGTCTGGATGGTACCCAAGCAGCATTACGCCTGACTATACCCCCAATCACTCGACGTGCAATTGTTCGCGAGGACGTGCCTAACTACACCGTCTTGGACAGTTTGTCCTTCGTTGGAGGTGCCTGGACGGCCCTCAATGGTACATTTGCAGCATTTTTTGGATCAACACTGCTTCTGGTTCTTTTTGGTAACTACGCTATCCTTTCGCAAATGTTTCCACCTAATCATGCCTCATTTCAGGAATCAAGCCATTATCCGTTTATGGTCTCGTACACCTACTTTACAAAAAGCGACCTGTGCTGAAATTTGGCGACGAAGATCTGACCGAAGAAGAAATATACCGGGTGATCAGGACTATACGAGAGCATTTACTAGATGCCGAGAATGAGAACGAGAACAGTGTTTCGAAGGGGAGAGAGATGGAGAGCGTTTCTTCCACAGATGGACTTGTGAGCCTGAGTAAACAGAGTGCCGAGCAGGTCAAGGATGAGGTACCTTCTTCTTTGGTTTGGGCTCGGAACTCACAGCGTGCCTTGACCGTATAACCTACCACTTTATACCTTAGCTAGTCTTTGCATTATATATTGCATATCAATCGCTCTCAGACATGACTCCAGTAGCCGAGTGAGTCTTTCAGCTTGCCAGACACCTTGATTCTTCCGAGGAAATAATTTGAAGCAAGTGCTTGAATGATTCCGCTTACCTGTCATACAACAAGCAAAATTGAGGATTTTGCTTAGGGTTTCAAGGTTAAATCTGCATGGCTACCTAGAGAAATATCTTCCATAATTTCTGGATTGGTAGTCAGACAAAGGAAATGCTAGAGAGTGATATATTGTTACTCAAGGATCGTGGCCAAGCAATCTATTTTTGCAGGTTTTCACTACTTCCAAGTGCCGAAAGCTCTGATGTGTATGACACCCCCGCTTTCCAGCAATCGACCCTGGAGATCAGGGGGAACGCTCGCGCTCGAGAATCAATGCTCCATCCAACCTGCCGCTGACACCCCCGATAGGCCGGCTACAGAAGACGGCTTCTTCTAGGTTTACTGTCACATATGCTGATCGCTCTGAGAAAACTGAGCTTCTAGCTCTGCATATTTTCCAAAAACAAGATGCTCAAACGCAACAGGAGGATATCTTCACCATCCGCTGATAATATAAGTTTCCAATATCCCCTTTACTACTCCCAGTTCCTTCCTCCGACTCTTGCTATCATGTGAGTTTTCTGATAATTTCTTGTCTTCACCCACTCATCATTGGCTGCTATCGATAGTCATGAATGACCACAACGCCCGCACCCCGTTATCTGTCCAATCAACCACTCAAACGTTTTCTTCGACCTTTCTTAACCAACAACAGCTGATGCGATATAGGTCGATTTCTCGGATATATGCAGCCTTCATGCAAGTACTATTTCCAACAGAAGAACTGGACCAGAGCTCGAGCGAGAGTGTGTCCTTTTTTCCTCCTCGCACATTCGTCGGCCTTCCTTTCTTCATCGCTTATGCTCTATCTCAATCGCCCCTTGATCCGACCACGGTAGCTGAAGCTACTCTCGTCCTCCTGTTTCGTTATGGGTCCCGGAACCCACAGCGAAGTATCAAGTTGCGCGATCCTTCGAGGCTATTCTTNGCCGCATACGTTGTGGCCGCTAAGTTCCTGGATGATAAAACCTATCCCATGCGGACGTGGGTGTCCCTCGGTCAGAATAACTATGACGCTCACGAACTTGCCATTATGGAATGGGAGTTTTGCTCTGCGTTGAATTGGGAGTTGAACATCGATCCAGAGGTTTTGGGTTCATTCAGAACTCTCACCCAAGCATTCCTCATTGATGCTGGAGTGCCAAGACTTGACGGGGGAGAAGGCTTTGTTGACAGGAGCCAGGAAAGGAGTCCCCCTTCGCCTTCCTTTGAGACTTCTGATCTAGCTTGTTCTTCTCGCTCAGATTCTTCTTTCTGGTTATCATCGTCCCCGGCGGTGACGACGGAGGACTGGGAGTGGATTCATTACGAGCTTGAAGAATCTAGGTCGATGGCAGAGGAATTGAATCACAGAATTTTCGAACTGGAGACAGTCTTTGATTCAGTCCTTCACGAGATGCAATCGCCGGGACCAAAGGATAAGAAGGTGTCGATAGTGAAAAGGATCTCCAACTTACTCCAAGTAACTTTCAAGAGTCGTTCAAAGTAGAACATGTCAGCTGGTCTATGTCCATCAAATCAGGGCGTATGTCGCTTTGATCTTCTTTCTTGGCGCGGTATACTGATTTATATCTTTGTGAGCAGCCGAGGTCGCGAGATACAGGGCAGCGGTGGAGAGAATTTGGAAGACAAACCACGAAGGGTATCTGTGCGAGCGACTGACAAGAGGCTTCAGAGATAGTGAAAGAGGAAAGGGGTGACATGAACGATGGTGGAAAAGCGATTTTCTGGTGATGGAAAAACTATTTTCGGATGTTGCGATGTCGTGCAGGAACTCGCTTGGCGGAAAACATGAAATCGAAGAGCTGAGAAGCATCATGCCTATTAACGAGAAGTTGTTATAATCACCACGAGATTTAATCTCGTCTTCAGTTCTCCTCGCAGAGCGTCTATGAAGTCAAATTTCAAGAGATTATCCGACATGGCAGGAATACTGACAGACTCGACATATGGCCCGAATGTGATTATCATCTAATCGCACTCCAAAGCAATCACGTACTTGGGCTTGGCAACATATTGGACCCTGTTCCTGTGACCTCCCAAGCACAATTGCGTCTTGTAAAATGTCAATTTTCTGTGCACAGCAATCAGTTGAAAAAACACATCCAGGGCTCTTCAGGGCGAACATAAACTGACAAGCTCCGCGAAAAATCCGAATGACGGGAACGCACGCTCGAGGCTCCACGCTCTCGTCTCGACCACTACCTCTCTACCGTTTCCCCCTCTCCTCGTCTAATCTCCTCAATTGGAACTCAAGATGCGCGGAATTAGAACTATTGTCTTCTTCGCGTTCCAGTTAACCTTTTTTGGATTAATCCAGAACCTAGTATCCCTGACGATAGCAGGGGTACAAGCATCGGCGGTTAGGGGAAGAGAAGCAGAGAATCACGAACCTATAGTAAANNGGTCTGCTTGGAATAACCTGGCACCGAGGGGGACTTGGCATACGATTGAGAGTAGGCAGGTTAGCAGTGGTAATCGCACGAAAGATTTGTATGCTTTCTTCTCTCCGGANGATCCTCCTGTGCAAGTGCGTCACATTTTTTGGTATTCGTCCTCGGAAAGAGAGGGGGACAGGAGGTNAATAAGAATACTGATTTTTGTGGTCCTCGTGTTGTATAGTGTCAGTTGCAGTGCGAGGTTATTTGGGGCGCTGTTACTGTAAGTGGTTTTATCNTCCGTTCAAGCTGNACCGTCNNGAGNTGGATGCTAATGACCCAAGGAANNTTTTTAGGCTTGTGATTATCGTTCGTGTCTCTGTACAGAGCCCAACGCGAATGAGTTCGTGCGGTGCACCNATTGTCTAGCGCCAAACCCNACACCGAGTCAACGAGATTATTATCAAGGTATCCTAACAGGTTCGACTTTGCTCNCATTCTATTCCATCGTTCNGATNAANCATACTAANNATTACTGTAAACTTCCTTCACATCAGAGTTTGAAACNGAATATTGCGCAGGATATCGTGTACCACCACTCACCTTTGACGCAAGTGCTCTAAGCACAAGCGCGACGCCGACAGGACCAATTTCGGTTATCGTCACGGGTGNTTCNACNAGTGCAATNGCGATGGCTACTGGTGGAGGTGATGGGACGATTGGTGTTAGACCGACTGCTNCAAGTGGGAGTTCTTCGAGTAATGTTGCNAGTGCCGGGTCNAAGGCNTTCGTGTNATCTGGGATTTTGAACTCGGNGCTTGNATCGTTCGTGCTTGTGGGTGTAGNTGGAATTGGGATGNTTNTCTAACTATGTGACGATGCTCAATGAGCCTTTTTGTATTTCCACCCGGAATCAATGCTTTTTGGGGACGTTGGCTGTAATGTGTTCGGAATCCGAAATCGCCATCGTAGTTCAGATGATAACAAGNTGGCGGGGGNTGGCAACGGATTGATCGACGATCGCNCTGTCATCAGGGGTCGATGGCGTAGTTGGTTATCGCATCTGTCNAACACACAGAAGGTCCTCAGTTCGAACCTGGGTCGACTCACTGGGATTGCNANCNTTTTCTGNCCAGTTNTCAANGACCTGCACTTNTTCCTCNCCNTACNACNNATTTTANGCAATNCGATACAGNCGATCACACTCTCNTNTAGATNCCAAAATCAATCGTGTTGCNTCTCTTCTCTACTTTCGTCTGCGTTCGAGACGCNACGTATTTTNCAAACAAAGANATTNAGGANTAATGGATATTCAATTCACAGAGANNATGNNANTACTNNNAGTNCTNNGAGGTCTANTGTGATGGTCGACGATCACAAGAGTTCCATATTACAAAAGATTTTATGAAGGGTATACACCCCTAACATCAATTTCGTCTCGGACTATCGTACAAGTGTATNATTNCAAGAATTNAGCGCTCTCACTCAAACCCACTACNCACTCTGTGTATCAGCTTCAACGANCCATAGTCNTAATAGCCAAGATGATCGCTAACGCCGGATCTCCTCACGCATGTAAACTCTCGACGACGACATATGGAACTCACAACATGACGAGNGCTCAATTTAAAGTGAGTACATTTCATAGCCCTTTTGGATTCAGTTCACCGAACTCGAGTGGTGGNTCGCTTTTCAGGAGATGGAAAGCCTGATAGCTGCACGTTTCGCGGCCTTGGAGGATCGTATGCAGCGAGGTAAAGACGAGTTGGCNAGTAAACTCGAGGAAGTCAAGGGTACGCTNGAAGAAGTCAAGCGCACGATGGAACANAACNCGGNTGAGAATNCTGGNCAGACTCGGTATGTCGTTACCAGGCGATGAAGATAAATTGTGATGCTNACTCTGCACGANTACGGTCAGGAGGGTTTCAAGGATCAAAGGAAACGCTGAGGCNTTGAGTGCTCCGATACAGAGGATCAAGTTCGCNGGTNNGGTTCAGTCACTANGAAGNCGAGAGAGNNTGGCTGATGAGGANTTTCTAGAGACGCAATTGGATGCGATCGCCCAGGCTTTGAATCAGAGTGCGTNGGAANGAGAGGGAGNNAAAAGGAGAGTATAAGAGTGTGTGACATGGCGATGTGGTATCTGTACANGGTNTCTATGCTGTGTAGCAGCTGGAATTGCGCANGAAATCGNTTTCGGTCATGTGAGGGGAGCCAAAGTGGCAACAGCGAGCGACGGATAANTATGATTTTGTTGGCGGCACTTGAGCCTGAGCCTGAGCCTGGACTTTNGACTGAAGAATGTTGANTATATAGCTGAGATTCTCCCGTTTCTTCCCAATGGTATCCTCCAACGTTTCGAGGTTTGAGTTGATATAGTCGACCTTCGTTTTATAGTATTTGATNGCNTGGGGACGAGTCTGAGGGATGTGCCTTAGAAAAGGAAGGATNTTGAATGGATGAGAAAGTGCTATACCTTTTTGACGAAGTAACCTGTCCCAACATCGACTATGACGTGTTCTACNTCCGAGAGTTTTCCGGGAACATATAGGGANTTCGTCAAGGGAACGAGAATAACTTTATCTGATGTAGCAACGCGTCAGGCGCCAAGTATCACGNGATATANGNGTCGCCTGTACCTTTGTTTTGAGGCTTGACCTCACTGATGTTGTCGATGCAGGCTTTGAACTTTGCCTGTGCTTGCTTCANTTGCGCGAAGGACGATGTGAGATGATTGAGTTCCTATGACACAATCAGCACTCTGCCGCAGCAACTACGCAGCAGGGCTCACATCCTCGAGTTGCTTCCTTATGTCTGCGAGTTGCGCAATGTCTAGATCGTTGATGTTGATGGTTTGAGACTGCTTTTGCTGCTGCGACATGGCTGAGAAATGAATAGATTGGATCGAGGGTCGTCAGATGGTGGTGGTGGCCCTATTGTCACGCGATCANAGTGTGACCGACAATGACCACGGCTTTTATGTGACATTCCGATCTTTATTCTTCCCTCCCTCTGACCTCACCGTTTTAATCTCCCCTCCTCCTCCTCAGGCCTGTATGTCTGGTGATAACACCGAGCAGGTCGTCCCACAAGATCTTGGTAAAATCACCCTCCCAAAGTCCCTAATTTTACTCGCTAATTGTACCAGTTGCCATCTTCCACGCTTCTTTCCACCCGACACAAGGAAATGTCGTGGACTGGTCGCTCAAGGCTAGCGACGGTACGCTTGGACCTTACGTACCTGAAATAAGACTAAGAGTCACTTTGCAGACCTAAGCCTCGATCATCTAGAGTTCAGTGCCCTGCCGAGTGGACTTCACCTTGTAGAACAGGATGTTGTGTGCGTGTTTATGTCTCTAAACTGCTATTACTCCTAACTTTCGGGGACAGGTACTTTACAAAAGACGGTCAACACGGCGTCTGTATATTTCGACGACGAAAGACGACTGAAGAAGGTCACAGAGGCTTCAGGTTAACGTCTCTAGGCATTCTTCTGGCTAAGTCTCGTCGACCGCGTCCGTGGCGGCACGTCGCGGCCTTGAAGGAACTCATTAGCACTATCTACTCCCGGACAGAATCTTCCGGACAGCTCCAGCCGACCGGCAGCGACTGGGATCCAGCTGAAGCTTTTTTCGAAGCCCGGAAGATTCGAAGGCCTGATCTGGGAGGCGCCGGAGATTGGAATGGGTGGAATGAAGAGTTGGAGGTAGTGCGTGTTTGATGCTATCGTTCCGTTGATAATGGCCTCACTAACGCAATTCAGGAAAATGTTGATTCCAGGCTACTCAACGTCCCCACTATCCATCTCCCTCACCTCCTGCGGATTATCGGACCCTCGTCGCTAACGCTCTTCAAATACATTCTCGGGCGCCAACGGATACTCATCTATACACTGCCTCCAGTGGAACCTGCCTGTATCCTATGCCAGGCCGCTGCTGACATGTGCTATGAAGCGCAGGCCACTGCGGACGGGAGCCGATTAAAAGGGCGCAACAAAGANCCCATATCAGTACTAGGTATGGTCACCTTGACTGACCTAGACCGGCTACATGCGGAAACCCAAACGGGTCGAGGTTGGATTGCATGTACGACAGACGCCATATTCCTTGAGAAACCATCTTATTACGATCTACTTATCGACCTTACGACTTCAACGCCCAATAAAGCCACCAGACCAACATTTTACGCCTCAAAACCCGTCTCCCCCCCATCCACTAATTCAAAATCACCCGACGCACCGCCTTTCAACAATCAGATTCGCATGGAGTGACGTCAAACTGGTAAGTCCCTTATCCCCGCATATGCCTACATACAGCCCTGACGTCCCTTGCTTTTCAGTGGAATGAAATTGAACGAATATTAGACCTCGATGCGGATCAGACTGGGCACCACGCATGCTGTGGACCATCTTCTTCTCCCGACTCTCCCGTCAAATCAAAATTCGTATCCACATGGACGGACGCTTGGCGCGTGTATGAAGACGTATGCATCATCTGCGCTGGCTTATGGATGGGTTCATGGAGAGGTAATTCACCACAATCATACTCTACCGCGGATGGTCCAGAAAACTGGGGCGCGATTCGATTAGAGGGTGATGATGACCTAACGATGACTGGATCTTATGTACGGAATGTCGGTATGGGGATCGAAGGTGGACCTAAAGCGACTGCAAGTGGTGGAATCGGGAATACTGTTGGGTCATCATCCTCAATGAAAGTCCAACATCGACTCAGCTCGTCGTCAAAAGCGACTTCGAGGAGTGGAAGAAGCCGAACGCGCCAGGCGTCACCGGTTGAGAGGGATGATTTCGGTCAGCGGGAGCATAACGACAGTCAAGTGTTGACGACTATGGCGATACTGCAAACATTCCACACCCATACATCCTTTCAACTTTCTGTCCTTGAATCGTTTATACCGAAGGGTATATCGCACCGTGGGCCAGAAGCGGACCGTACACTTGCTCTTACACCTAAAGAAATTCTCGCGTTTGAATTGGGCCCTCTGAGTAGCTTCGATGCGAAGTACTTGGAATGGTTAGTTGCGGAGTATGCGGGCGAGTACAGGTTGGTTATTAAGCGCGGTTGGAGAGATTTTTTTTGGTGTCATTTTTGGATATAGCTGAAGAAGCGGTATTGTCGGAGTCCGCGCTTGTTGGTGCTGTGTTGCTTTAATTGTTGTAATGCGGTGGTTTTGACTCGCCGCTCATGAATTGTTGAGATTGTCATGCTCGCGATTAGCGAACTTTTTTTGCTATCTTCGGTGTTGTCGCTTAGATACCCCCGAGTCCTCNGATATGTAATTGCTTGAGTACTTAGTATGTATAGTAATTAGATGATATCTTGCGATGTGTGCTACAGCCTACGAGAGTAGNTTGTTGGTTCCGAAGATGTCTAGCGGATGATTGATCTGATCATTAGAAGACAGACTTGAACGTACGCATGGTGTACTTCTGGAAGCAGGGAAAATTGACTACATCAGAAAGGCCATCACAATCAGCAGAATTACAAAAACGAGGAACACCGAGGCTTGATTCCATCGCCGCATGCTCTCCACATCCATAAACTAGGCACTGCGATAGAACAAGCCACCGCCGCCACGAGAACCAATATACCGTTTCCAGACGCCGCACCACTTCCATGATAATTATCGCCGCTCGGTCTCCGAAATATGGGGTCTATAAATTGTGTCGTTAGAAGTACTTCGAGAGGACGGTGTTTCGTCATGGAGAACTTGGAGCCGATTTTCAAGCGGCCAGAGTTCCCCAAATATTCTTGAGACCGCTTTTTCAGCTGCTCATATAGATGGAACTTGAAGTGTGGCACGGGGTTGGTTTCATGCTAGTTGACTTATGCTACGCGCTTGGTCGAAATTAGCTGAGTTATTTAGATTCACTGCGCTGTTATAGAAAATGAGTAGTAGTAGCCTTTTTTTCGTTGCTTTTAAGTAGGCTGTAATGGCCTCGGTATAGACTTGGTTTGTGGAGCTGCAATAAGTATGCTCGAAGTTAGTGACTTTGAGAGGAGCCATGCTGCCGTTCTAAGCTCAAGCACTAGCTGAATTTTTCACGACATTAGACTCAGTCTATTGCTGGTGCACTGAGCTAGTCGGATATTGAGATACTCAAGTAGAGTATAAAGATGAAATGAATTCTAAGAAGTGGTCTGCAGAGTCGTACTACACATTCGCCTCTTGTGAGCTAATTCCCTCCTTCTCTTATAAGCCAACTATTCACTCGAATCACTTTTGATTGCACAGATAGCTCATCACAAGCTTTGTAGGTCTCTCAACTTCGACTAAAGCCCCTCTTATAAAACGAGCAGTATCAGAAATCTTCATAATGCAATTCATCGCCATCGCATCTTTCGTCGCTCTCGCTGCTCAGATCGTAGCTGGAGTCCCTACTAGCGAGACTCAAGCCGGTAGCTGGGGCCCCAACGTCCCTGGCTGCACTGACCTTTGCTATGAGCAATACGAGCCCTGCGCTGCGGGGTTGTACTCCCAGAGGGTTGGTAACTGCTGGACTTGCTGCTACGATAACGGTGCTCCCGGTAGTGGTGGAAACTGGGGAAACGGGAACGGTGGGAACTGGGGCAATGGCGGGAACTGGAACAACGGTGGAAATAACGGAAACTGGGGCAATGGTAACAATAATTGGTAGAGTGCTTGTCGAGTGGGGTACTCCCGCCACGGTCAATTTGTCTGTCTGGTAGCTCATTTGTACTTGAGACGGTTTGCAGTGTGAAGGGAGAATGCCTGCCAGTGGTTCCTTTGTATTCGAGTTGGACTGTTGCTGTACTCGAATACCACTTTGTGTTGATGTTGATTTGACACAGGCCATTAGTTATTCTGGTCGAGCCGACTGAGTTTGTCAGACACAGTAAACCGGAGCGTCGAAGGCGAACCTACAATCTAGTGTATCAAATCGCCTGGTATAGTAAGTTGGTACAACTGATGCACAGGTAGTGAGCCGCGATATGCAGGGTATCTTTAATTGCATGGATTGAGTGGATGAGCTCTAATCGTATGCCCAATAAAGTTTCAACATATCAAGCTTATAGCGGTATAATTTCAGCGGCTTACATTCTGCAAATTGACAGTATGATCATGCTTCGAATCTCACTTGAACTATGAAAGCGGAGCGACGAAAGGATGGTTCGGCGACGGGTATTGCCGGTGCCAGCCGGTGTGTCGGCATGTACTGGTTGCTTCTCTCCGTACTCTCAGTTCATCAAGATCCAGCTGCATGTCACTCGTAAAGGCTAGATCCCTTCCACTTAGGCCTCTGGTGTCCTCTGTTACCACCCCGCCGAGCTTCCGCAGACTGTTACTATCACGATCACTTAGTAATCTGAGGTTCAAAATTTCGAATAGGTCTCCAAAATTTATAGAAGTGATCAAGAGCCGACTATTTGAGCTCGTTTGCCATTGGTATCCTAGAAACAGTCGGCGACGAATAAAGCTTACGACGAGATGCAGCTGAATGAATCTCGAATAATACGTCTACCTAGTCTACGGACAAAGACGCGACACGATCCTGAGCTAAGTGAGATATAGAGCAATGCGACGCCACCGACTCGTTATCGGGTAAGGTTCGAGTATAAAACTTCCACCGACCGTAGTAACGGTCGAAGACTTGCTGTATCTGAGTAGCGCCCTCTTGGCACCTTTCCCAACGATGTAGTTGTGTTCCCTTGGGACCTTGAGCAACACTCGTACAGCTTTGACGATTTTGTTGTGCGGATTGATGATTTCAGAACGTAGATGCATCGGTATCTGGGATAAGCGAATAATGTTAGATTATACAGTCACGATTATGGAACACAAATACCTTAGAAATGAATGATGGGATGTTGATGCAATCGATGTGAACTCGATAAGCAATCGCATGTACATTCCAGTCGAGCCCAGCCAACTTTTCAAGTATGTGAGGTTGAAAATGTGGTGTAGGATAGCAGAACCAAGGTAATAAGAAAATAAAAAACATCGCCAGTTGGCCGACAGCTACAGCCTCATCCTGAGGAGAATTGCATTCCTCGAGTGTCACATGCAGCTCTGCAGCCAAGGGATCGGTATCATAGTTAATGCTTGTACAGAGATTATCACTCACTGTATCGGCCCGAAGGATGTGGAAGACGGGATGGCAGACTAGAGAGCACATCAAGACATGCCGAATACAAGAAACAGCTGACCTCGACGGTATCAATACAATACTCCTTTGTTGACCTTTCCTGTGTTCTCAAAAATTGGCCAAAGGATGCGTGATAGAACTTGATAAGGGGATATGATTGTCTGTTGGCCGTTGTAACTTGGAGAACAGAGTAGAGAGGGGAGACNGCATCGTAGACTGCTGGATTTGACATCCCAAAGAGAGATGAAAGGACAGGAATGCTAATCCACAGAGGCAGGTGGAATGACCATTGAGTGATGCGAAGGATTCCTAGAGTATACGGTAGAATTGCCTTNGGAATTTGATCCATGATTAATAGATAAAGCTGATCTAGCTTAGAGAAATTTGCACGTAAGGGGNAACTCGGTTCCAGCAGCNATTGGAGCCGCTCCTCTGGNCCAAGCCGAGACCCAGAAGGAAGCCCTGANCCGCGCTCTATGTATCGAGCAGCACTGGCTGCGTAGATGAACAGCCCATCCGACAGCTTCACCAGCTGGGTCAGAGAGTCCTCGGATGGCCAGGGCGACNNAATGGAAGGATATTTTAGGCGAACAGTAGCGAAGGCGTCGCGTAAGTATAAAGTGATGTCCTCGTCGACATTGGGTGCTCGTAAAGGGAGANNGAGGCGCCAAGTGACTGCATGAGCTTGTTTTGATGCGAAGGCAGAGACAATGTGTCTCTCCGGGCGAGAGANGACTCCCCACAAGAAAGGAGAGTCGCGAGAGGCAGCGGCTGTGGTGATGAGCTTGATGATCGTTTCCTGAGCCNNGACATGATCAAGCTTTGCATTGATTGGGCCACATTCGTCAAGGCCATCCACGATGACGATGGTATCTACGATTGCGCTGCGGTCATCCGGGCTCAACTTGCGGAGGGGCTTTACCAAAAGCTCTCGGAACTGCGCCTCGAGAGACATTTCCAGGACCAACGGATCGCATGCGATGACCGCCTCGATAGCGGCACGGTANGAGTCGTATCTGGTCGCAAGCTGATAGGAGAGTGTTGGGATGAGCTTGATAGGTTGATTCCAACCATTGACCTGCGAGAAAAAGAACCCAGCCGAAAACTTTTCTTCGAGNTCCTCCGACCACGTCTGGGCCACCGCCGACTTGCCAACTCCAGCAGGGCCATCCATCCACATCACTCGTGCGTTTCGCGACTTCCANTCTCCTCNACCCCAGCTGGTGATGTTGCGGCGGTGTTCTGNACGAGTATCTTCGAAGCAGCGAGGAGTCTCACGAGCGGATGAGTCCCGCATGGCTTCATGGAGCACGANTCTTTCAAGTCTCTCAAAGCCATAGCCTGAGACTGGGNGATGATCATAAACAACATTCGTTCGCGGCGTTTTAACGAATAGGACTCACGTCTCTGAACGACATTCACGCTTGCAGACTCGCCTGCATTGATGAATGTTCCACCAGTTATTCGAGCACCAGAATTATTTGCAAATATGGATTGTGAGNCCANCAGGCCAAACAACGCAGGTGGGNCCATTGATAACTACAGCTTTCTCTAAAGCGTCTGACAGGGCGNNCACGTGCCAANTCAACNATGGAGCGCCCAGGNTGCGAGCGCTTATTTATNTTTACGAATTTCAATTNCCCNGGGTTTTCTATACTACGCTCTCGCCACCGTTGTATTCTATTGGCTCCCTATGCTTTTAAGAACAATGATAGTTCCATATTTCAGTATGTATAATAAAATTCGTTGCATCAATANTGTAGGATTCTTTCNAAGTTTCTATCCCTTACTGNTTTTCAAGCGCCTACCTGCATGAGCATCCCCTTTTCCTTCAATNNGAAGNCGCCCGTCGNGATTGTGGATNCGAGCGTCCGAGTNTCCTNAGTGGTTCACTATAAATATCTCNAGTGCTCCCTGATCTATTTNTTACGTCCGAGTATCTTACACACTTCTATGGCTACCTACCGATTTCCCTTCGTTATATTCTCCCTGTTGTAAGCCTNACCATTCTCTACNGGCTCGTTTGGAGTAANTGATGGGNGNTGGTACTCGACCATGTCTGTAAGAACNTCAGCTGNGACGTAGANGATAGGGAGTGAGACTCTCCGAGAACTTAGAAGCTACTTACTAGNACCTNGGAGTTTTCAGTGAGGTNTATGTCAAACCCTCTCTCGAACGGTCATATATCAATGACGAGACAAAAATCTTGGACNAGTGGAGANCTCTATCTTCTTTCCCTGCNTTATAAAATCCATACATNCTTAGTAACGAGATCCCTTCCCTTTCTATTAGTAAACCAAAGAATATCTTCAAATTTCTAGATTGTNCCAATGAACAGTGAGCAGTNTGGACCTGTTCNCGATATTTCAATACCAAGAAACGAAAGGGCTAGTACTGTATNGCNNTCGANCNGATNTNNANTG
>JANIEX010000488.1:0-12902 GCA_027627405.1 Leucocoprinus birnbaumii | reverse complement strand
CGTCGNTTNNGAAGCTGTCAATATATGTTCCTAAACCTATCCTCGACCACGGAAGCTAGCTGAAGAAACGGCATGTTCCACGAATGAAAACTATGAAATGATGACTTCTTCGTATGTAATGCATCGAAGCTGATTCCACCAGCCCTTCCCGCCGATCTCATGAAAAAGCTCGTGAGACAAGGCACGGGTTGGTCTAGGGCAATCCTGAAGATGATGTGAACCTCTCATCATAGGGGAGGATTCATGGGCTCCTCTAGTTACCCGAGTCAGTCTTGATAAGGAAGAACAACTTGGTTTGACGTAAAAATCAGACTTGAGCCTGCACATACTACCTTATTATCTACCCTACATAGTATGAACGAGATATCCGTGAGGAGGAGTTGCGTTACGCAGCAGTTTATCAGTAATCTCCGCCTGACCATTCAGCCCTGAGTTACGGAGCACCAGATAACAGGCGATTGCTGAATGGCGAAATGCTTGGACGTAAGTAGTAAACAGCCTGAGTGGGAATTTCGAAGTTTGATTCATCTTTAAAATTGGTATCAAATTCGCCTAGGGGCCATCCTGGTTAGAACACATTCCGTGGGGTCGATCTTTAAATATCTCATCAACGGCATCCTATTAGTCCAATCCTCAGAGTCCTTCTTCTTCTCACAGACAACTCCATCAGTCTGGAACTCCATCAATATATATCGAAGAGCGTTACTATGTATAAGTCTCCCAATACCGACTCATCATATTTTCCGTAAGGACTTCGTTCTCCTGCGTAAAAAGTTGACCCCAAGCTTCTTTTCGCAGGTTTCTTACCAGTTACATTGAGACACCCATGTCATGTGTGGTCTTTCCCTCGTCCGACGAACAAAATCACTCGTAGTTTTGATTAATGTGAATGATATCGTTCACGAATGGTAACACTCCTGTTTTTCAGCACAGCCTTGATTCCTACTTTGCATTAATTGTAGACATGGAAATGAACAATATTTCCTCTTTTCGACACTAATGAAGAAGTACTTCCTGACTTGGATGTTCACCTGGAATATCTCATCTCATGAACCACCAATTTTCCAGAAAACAAACTCTTCTCCGTATGCGCATGCCTGTGTGACTGTTGTCTAAGACGCCAATGATCAGCTGAAAGGGACCAATTGGATACAGAGAAACATAATGAGTAAGCTCACCCACATTGTGCCCTCCATTTCAAGCTCTAACGTCACCTTAGCCCCAGTTCGACCACTCACAGTCGTCAAGTTCTCATGTTTTAACCCGAAAAGCTACAGCTTCTATGATATCCGCCCAGGCTCTCCACGCCCAAGACTTTAGCTTCATCATCTGACAAGGAACTCACTCACGCGATTGTCTCCAGGCTCCTAACTCCCCACTTCTAGTATTCCATCTTTCGACTCTTTAGGATCGTTATGCCGCGAAACGTGGAACCTCATTCAACGCCACAAAACTTCAGTATCCTTAACGGCACACCGTCTTTTTTGAATGGTCCAAATATTCCCTCGTGTTGTAGATAAAACACCCCATTGAGACACCGAAGACTCATCCAATCCGTTTCCTCATCCCCCAAGAATATTTCCAATCAAATACTGCTTNTACAAACCTCCAAACTCCTGATTCATTGCTATGGGCCATCCTGAAGAGGTCGATGTTATTGTCTGTGGTGGTGGTCCCGCAGGTAGCCTTATTCTTTCTGTCCTAGCCACTGTAACGGCTGAGACTGTCGATGCTCAGGATGTGTGACCGCCGGTCGTCTTGCATACGCGGACCCGAACTTGAAAGTCATGCTCATCGAAGGTATAGCTACCAGCTCCTTTCGTCTGTCGAAGTCCCCTAACTGGTTCTCCGCCAAGGCGGTACGAACAACCGTGACGATCCTTGGGTCTACAGGCCTGGTATCTTCGTCAGGAACATGCAAAAAGATGGAATGTAGGTGTCGTTCGTATTAAAATCGAATACCGCTACGATACTCACCAGGTTATGCGTACAGCAATGACAAGGCCACGTTCTACACTGATACTGAGAAGTCACCCTACCTCCGTGGTAGACGCTCTATCGTTCCGTTAGTCCTCCGATTAAGGGTGCTGGAATGTATCTAATCACCTTCACAGATGCGCGAACATCTTAGGAGGTGGAAGCAGGTACGTGTTTTCTGGGAAGCATCGTACTATTAAACAAACACATATTTCTTTAGTATCAACTTCCAGATGTATACTCGGGTGAGTAATGCGAGTGAATTTACCTACTGCCAAGTTAACCTTATGGCTCCATACAGGCATCCGCATCAGACTGGGGTAAACACAATTCCTCGTATGGGCGGTCTGATCACTCCTAACCTTATTATAGATGACTTTAAGCAACCTGGATGGACGGCCAAAGGTCTGTTAGCTAATGGAACTACTATCATTTTCTTCGAAGCTCACGCTTGGCTCTTACATAGACTTGCTTCCACTCATGAAGCGTGTAAGCTCCTCAGCCGTCAATGGCAATGTGTCGCTTTACTAACTGATATTTCAGCTCGAGAACTACCAGAAGCCAGTGAACAACGATACTCACGGCTATGACGGCCCCATCGCTATCTCCAACGGTGGAACTACCACCGCCCTCGCTCATGACTTCCTGCGAGCGTCTGACTCTCTTGGAATCCCATTCAGTGGTACGTATCCATCCTTACATAACACCTATACCGACAATTGAGCATATCTCTTGCTTCAGATGATATCCAAGATCTTACGACCTCACACGCCTCTGAGCTCTGGGCCAAATACATCAACCGTCACACCGGCCGTCGTTCTGACGCAGCAACAGCATACGTTCACAGCGTCATGGACATCCAGTCCAACCTATACCTCCGTACCAATGCTCGTGTGAGCCGTGTCATCTTCGAGGGAAACAAAGCCGTCGGAGTGGCCTACGTCCCAGCCCGCAACCGTGCAGACGGTGGCAAGTTGATGGAGACCATCGTCAGGGCTAGGAAATGCGTCGTCTTGAGCTCTGGAACTCTGGGCACCCCTCAAATTCTTGAGAGGAGTGGAGTCGGAAATAAGGAACTCTTGAGGAAGTTAGATATCAAGGTCGTCAGCGACTTGCCTGGTGTTGGTGAAGAATATCAAGATCACTATACCACGCTTTCTAGTGAGTGCATTTCTTAGACAGATAGGGGTAAATGTCGAGACTGACTGATTCACAGTTTTCCGCGTATCCAATGAATCGACTACGGCCGATGATTTCCTTCGTGGAGACCCCGAAGTCCGACGCGAGGTTCGTCTTCTCTTTGTCCCGTCCCATTTATCAAATTTCCCACTCAACACGTCGCGTGTCAACAGCTCTTCCAAGAATGGGAAGTTTCTCCGGAGAAAGCTCGTCTCGCGTCGAACTTTATCGACGCTGGATTCAAGATCCGTCCGACGGAGGCAGAACTCAAGGAAATGGGCCCTGAATTCAACAAATTCTATGATATGTATTTCAAGAACAAGCCCGACAAACCAGTCATGTTCGGCTCTATTGTCTCAGGTGCATATGCCGACCATACTTTGCTGCCTCCTGGCAAATACATCACAATGTACGTCAACTGGACTATCTTCCAAGCATTTTTGCTAATCGCTAGTGAACATTGTTGGTGTTGGCTTGTGTGTGATATTTTTCTCGGGTCCTTGTTCGGCCCATATTTTATCAACTCTCTTCGTGACGTTGGTGGCGTTTTGATGATTGTGGCGTTTCTCGATATCGAATGCGTGGTGTGGCGGTGTTTGCGGGGCCGCCGGCTGCTGTTGCTGCATTTGGATGATGCGATGATGGGCGATTCTTGACGATACTTACGTCTACTAGGTTCCAGTACTTGGAATACCCTGCCAGTCGTGGCAAGATCCACATCTCCTCCCAGAACCCATACAAGGAGCCTTTCTTCGATTCTGGCTTCATGAACAATAAAGCCGATTTTGCACCTATTAGGTGGAGTTACAAGGTTACTCGTGAAGTTGCTAGGCGCATGGACGGTACGTACCGCAAGCGCGATTCAAGCCAGATTCCTATTTACGTGAACATTGAATAGCCTTCCGCGGTGAATTAACTTCCCACCACCCGCACTTCCACCCCGACTCTCCGGCGGCTTGCCAAGATGTCGACCTCCATACCGCTCAAGGCATTCTTAAGGATGGATTCACAGTCGGTCTGCATATGGGTACCTGGCACAGACCTGGAGATCGGTATGATCCCCAGAAGACTCACGAGAGCATCAAATACTCAGCTGAAGACGATAAGGCCATTGACGATTGGATCGCCGGTAAGTCGAACGGCAGGAAATGACATCGATTTGTCTTATGCAAGCTATTAGACCATGTTGAGACTACCTGGCACAGTCTCGGCACCTGTGGTACGTTTGGGAGGACCTTTCCTGTTGAGGAACGCAAGGCTGACGATGTAATTGCAGCCATGAAACCACGAGAGAAAGGAGGCGTTGTCGATGCCCGACTCAATGTATACGGCACTCAGAACTTGAAGTGTGTTGACTTGAGTATCTGCCCTGTACGTCAACAAGAGGGGTCGTAAAGGGCGTAGCGACTAACCAACTCCTTCAGGACAACTTGGGTACCAANACGTACTCTTCTGCTCTCCTCGTCGGAGAGAAGGGCGCAGATCTCATCGCTGAGGACCTCGGTACGTCAAATTATTATTTTGTCTCTCTGCATGACTAAATCAGTTGATGATTCTGTCCTCAGGCCTCAAGCTCAGATTCCCTCATGCTCCTGTCCCGCACGCCCCCGTTCCCAAGGGTATCCCCGCCACTCAGATGGCACGCTGAGCGCGGAGTTAAGTAGTGTAGTGGTCTGAAAACCGATCATTCTGGAGAACGTGTGCTTGATTGATATCCATTGAAGAAATGCCGAGATATTTATGTATGCTTTATGTATGTTTTGTGAAGCCGTTTTGTAGCTGTTGATGTATTCTGTAAGATTAGCTGTGTTTGGAGCTGGGCGATAAATGTCTCTGTGGCCTTTGAGAGGTCGATATAAAGCGCGACTAAGTTGTATATTGGAGTGTTTTGCGACTGATAACTACATTTCACCGCATTCTGGGGAGGACGAAGTGAGCAAGGTAACAATCACAAAGAAGGAATCGCTTACCCGTGATTTTCACTACTAGCTTAGGCCGGTTGTTTGGGCCGGTAGGCACGTTCTCGATTTTTCTCAGCGTCAGCATCCCATCCAAAACCCTCCCAAACACGACATGCTTCCCGTCCAAAAAATCACATTTAGCGGTAGTGACAAAGAACTGCGACCGTTCGCGACTTGACTGGCTGGGCAGAGCAAAGGTGCGCTACAAACTCACCTGACAACCGTTCGAGTTTGGTCCCGAATTAGCCTAGAGAAGCAGGTGAGTGGGGGGTCGCCGCGACCTGTACGGATCATTTGCTTACCATTGACAAAAGACCTGGACCTGTGTGCTTCTCAATGAAATTCTCATCCTAAGAGGGGACGGTTTGCGCAAGCTCTACGCAGGTGACTTTAGGATTCAACATACCGGAAACTTTTCTCCATAAATCGAGAAGGACCCCGTCCCATCGCCTTTCAAAAAATCGCCTCCTTTCCCCCAGGATTTTGATATTAGCCAGCACTCTAATTTGAGATCGTATATCCTGATAAGCACCTTGGCACATGAAGTTGGGTACACTGCAGCAGATTTCGACGTGAGCTTCATCAAGGCCTTAGTGACGGACGGGTTCGTACACTCTGTCGTATAATCAGAAGTTAGTTTCACCTCCTTCGAGCTGCAAAGACGGTATCGTACCTGTGGAACGTCGCATTTTTGTAGCCTTGGGGTCTCGAATTTACTCTTCATGATCCTATGTCAGGAGTCTGAAAAGCGCTTGAAGACGGAGAAACGGACCTATATTCCCCTGTGCAGAGCTGACGAAAGTTCTCAGCGGTTCTAATGGGTTTCGATTCAGCAAGAACAAAAGAGGCGATTGAAGGTGTCGCAATTGTACACACTTGGGGACAATGTCGCTGAAGAGTTCAAATTTCATTCTACCCGCCGGAGTTTCACCAATCTGGATATCCATAAAGACGATTGGTCTCTGCGTGGTTGCTGAAGTGCTTGACATCGTTCTGGAAACACAAGTATGAGGCGCTTAGCGTGGTGGTTCAAACTTGGGACTGGACGCCTGGTTTGTCTTGGTTGTGTTGTGTATCAATCAGAAGCTGCCATGCATCAAAAACAAAACAACAACGTTGCCGAGCAAGCCTGCAACCACTGACCAGTAGCAGCTTAGTGCCAACTTCTGCTTCTTCTTTTCAAAGCACAAAAAATACGGCCGATTTTGTCATACCTGGTAGGCTGGAGCCGTAAGGGAGATGGTTATTAGAGAGATGGACTGAGAGCTGTGACATCATCGAAACAAATGGTCCCTTGGGGCGAAGAGCCGGTATGTAGCGTGGGCCCGAAGTCGCTGCGTCAAATGGGCAAGATGTGGAGCTTAGCTGAAAATCTGACATCCCTCGCTTCAATGTTACCTGAGATCTATATGTAGTGTCAAACATTCAATACTGACATTGAAGAATTATCTTCACCACCAGCACACCGGCGGATTGTCAAACCTCCGTCAAACCCGTCATGCTGCTGCTGAGTCTGTTTCCCTTTCTGCAGAACTGCCGATAGAGTTCCATACAATATTACATGTATTTTTCCTACGTAGCTAAGAGTAATATATAGCTCTGGGCCTTGACGGAAGCCGATCAGTGAGACAGAGTCGACTGTATCCTCCCAGGGCCGATTGCCATGCCCCCCTCCTCGGTTCAGCTCCTCCCTGCTGCCATCGGTTCTATCAGAAGCGAAACATTGACATTAGTAGCCACTGGCTCGATCTGTAGCACCTCCTTCAGTGGGCATCGGCTCTCCCTCGTAGATTGAGCAGTTATGATTTTATAAGAGTCAGCCTGAAAACTCTACCTTTGCTACTGTTCATTCCTTCGTATCTCTCTGCTCATGCCTCCACAAACACCCAAACACATCATAACTTTCAAATTACCCAATTTCTTAGATGAGTGGCCCTATGAGTGTCGTCTCCATCCTGCCTTTGAAGTTGTCGATGCCGAGTCTAAGCAGTGGGTGAATGAATATCAATTCTTCGGTGAAAAATCACAGAAGGTCTATGATGCTGGACGGTTTGGTATGTAAATCATCTCTTCAAGCTAGATTTCTATCGACCAACGCACTGTAATCAAGGTCTCCTTGGGAGCTTGGCATGTCCCTTGAGGAGTGAAGGTACGATACTCAGACAAACTAATCCTAGACGGCGACCCACAAATACGTAGAATTCTTACGAGTCGCTTGCATGTTCTCTCACATGCTATTTCTACTCGACGAATACAACGAAGTAGCCGATCCGGGCATGGCTGGTCAGCTATATCATATAGTCATGGAGGTAATGCACCATCCGTACAAGGAATTGGATAAAAGGAATAAGCTGGGGAATTTGGTACAAGGGTGAGATCCAGATTCACTTAATCTGATCTGTGCTGAATGGTAGCTGCGAGAATAGGTTCTGGCAGCAAGCTCTTGTTCTCACGACACTCGATGCAGCGATCAAGTCAGATTTCGTCGATGTGTTTGATGAATACATGAAATCCATGGCTGAAGAAGCTCATGATCGAGAAGCCGGACGTGTTCGTTCTGTTGAATATTACATTAGGTTTCGACGAGTGGCCAATGGCGCATCGGCTACGGCAGCACTCCTCAGGTTCGGCTTGACGATTCCAGAGGAAGTGTTATCACACCCTGTGATAGAAAGCATGACCTTAGCGTTCGTGGATCTCGTGTGGATCATCAACGTAAGCAAGTCAGAAAACTGATCGAACATAAAACTCACCTTACATACTAATTTCAGGACATGCATTCTTTCGCGGGTGAATTCATTCCAACCAAGACAGTTCATAACATAGTAGCCATTGTCATGGCGGAGCATGATATGGATGTTCCTTCTGCGATGGAGTGGAATAACAACTTCGCCAAATTTCGAGTTTCCGAGTTCTTATCCAATTTCAAGAGACTGCCATCATGGGGTCAAGCAATTGATGATGAAGTGCAGTTGTATCTCGATAGTATGGGATATCTGATTCGCGCTGTCGATGCTTGGAGTTTCGAGACTGAAAGGTACTGGGGAAAGAGAGGAAAGGAGATTCAGAGAACGAGGGTCGTAACCCTTGATCCCGATATGGAACCACGGAAAGCCTTGTTGACGAAGCAAGAAGTCGAGAGGTATATTGCCGAGGCGAGTTCCAGTGCCAAGGTTAGACTTTAGATACAATTGTCGAGCTAGGCGAGCATAAGTAATATAAATGACAGCGGGTATAGAATAGCAGTGGTATTGATTATTGTTCCATTTCCATAGATTGGACATTCCGTTGTTTCAACGAAAAGAGATCACCTGGTGGAGGGTTTTGATAGGACTCAAACGATCTCAGAGGCTCACTGCGAGCAAACTGGAGATCGGATATGAACTGGGCCTCGGACGTTTCCATCTCTAAGTCCAGTTTCTTCAGGTTACGAAAGACTCGACAAGCCATTGATGCGGACAGATTAGTCGTTGCAAGAGTGAGCATGGGGCGATACATGTTCGGTATTGATGAGGTGTACAGAACAACCCCTGATGCAACACTCATCCAGAAAACAACCCTAGCTCACAGTTAGACTAGCTGAACACCAAGGTTATGGTGAATGGGACTTGCATGTAATATTGCTGACCGCCCCTCAGCAATGGCCGTGAAATCCCTTGTAAATCGCCTGAGAAGAACGACGACCAACTTGCGCTGGTGATCTCCGGGAACTGCTGATCTGCAATCAGCTTAGAGGAGATAGCGAAGAACACAAGAGTGTCGAATACAGCGGGTAAAAACTGGCTGACAGCCGTGTAGCTGTGAATCTGGTACATCATACAGTACCCAGTCCCTTCAATGTGACCGGCATCAACACCGATCACGACAGTAACTGTCATGGCGGTGATAACGATCCAAAGGAACGTGAAGAACCAGTGGACAAGTCGTTGCTGGGAATATACCGCATGGAGCCTGCGGAGGAACAGGAACGACGTGCAACCCATGGCGAGTAGGCACATCGTTCCCATGGCAGAGCTCATGGCCACACAATTGTTGATGGGGTGTGCTAAAAATCCGTCAGGAGCTTGTAAGTTTGAAGCTTGCGGGAGACAAACTTTCAACCAATACGAAAAGGAGGGCATAGGTGATGGCGAATACTCTGTAACGCGGAGAGTTAGTAGAGTGATTATATGTAGCGAGTTAAGGTATCACCTAGAGAAGATGAAGCAGAATATCAGGGGTCCAAAACCCCTGCTTACTATGGCGACATCTTCCGGGGCGTAAACAAGGACTTCCCATATGGAAGCCTAGTTTTACTAATGCTCAGCATCGGGAGATAGGGTGCGAAAGCCAAACGCACCCCTAAAACGGCCAGATAGACATTTCTTGTTATCTCAAACTAGCCTACAACGTCTAGGGGAAGGTAGTTGAGGTACACATTGGGGTTGGGGGGCATAAAGTTTGACATGGAGCCTATAGCGGAAGTTTTTGGGATGGGACTGTCTAAGCTGAGATTAAGCGGTGGACTCGTGAATGATTCCATGGCTATTGAAAGATACTTATCCGTCCTATTTGGATTTGGGGCTGTTTGAATGCCAGCTCGAAGCATAGGCAGTTCCTTACTCAGGCCCGACTCGGCAGATGACTGCCATTGGTAGTGTGAAAGAATGGACGATTGGGTCACATTGCTTATTTTGCCAGAGAACCAATTAGACTTAGGATCGCCAAACCCGCGGTCTTAGCCCACCGGCGCCATAACGCGTGGGATCACCAGAAGAAAATGGGATCGATCGTGCGGTTACCGCGCGATAACCTGAGTAAAAATGTCCCAAAGTGTACTAAGCTGGATAAGGCTGGATGATGCCTGTGTTAAATTTGCTACACGCCAGATCAGCAGAAGAAACAGCTTGGTGGGTTAGACCATCAGAGCGGAGCGAGGGAGCGGACAAACTATGAAAAATGCTGATGGTTGCTCGGGCGGGTCCGAAGTTTCTTCTGTTCCCCGCTTTTGATCTCCGACAACCATCATAGCTTGACACAAGGTCGATATATGCGCGTATTTCTAGCTTACTCGACCTTCTGATATAGGGAATTGTCCCGTAATTTGCTGTCGTATCCTAAAGACCGACACCGAGATCGCCACCGGACCATGGAACTCTGTTCCAGCAGCCCAGTGCCTCTTTCATCCAGCCCTTGCATCGGAACACCTCGAATTTCTGACACTATTTCGCCTCAACAAGTGACTCCAGCGACTTCCCCCATACTACTCTGGTCTCCTTTGAAGAAGGTGGACGACCAGAAGCCGTTACCAGGACCGACCATCAGAGGCGATTCAGAGATCGCCCAGGAGCCCTATGTCCGGCTGGCTCCTGTGCCTGGACGGCGAAGAGGTTCACTCTCGAGTAATCAGCGCTTTGTAAAGAGGCGGCCCATACCTGTACCTCCACATCGTCGTTCCCAGAGTCTTTGCATTCTGGGTGGTTGGCGGTTATCTCGCAAGCAGCTTTCCCGAGGCAGCTCTCAACGGTTGACGTTCGAACCAGCACCTCGCGACCTAAAGTACGAGGATGGAGCGGAACTGACCGGTACATCCAGGTAGGTCATCCTGTGATACGCATACACTAGTGCTTCCCTCTGAAAACCCGGAAGCATACGAATCAAGCACTCGTTACCGGCGCCGTCAGCGAGCTTCAGGAAAGCTATATCTTCGAAGGATGCGTTCCAGGAAAGCTACTTACTGTAATGTCTTGTCTTTACCATTCTGACACTCTGTAGGCTGGGTCACTCGCTGAAGACGAAAGCCAGGTGCCTACTGCGCCTGCTACTCCATGTCTTACCTCCGAATTTGGAGATGAATATGATTTGTCCGCTATACCAGTCCTGTTTCCCCCACTATATCCCGTCCATCTCTTTCCCCGAACTGGAGAGACTATGGCGAAAATTCGAATCGGAAAGTACAAAGAGCGCGAGGGGAGGACGAACGATAATGACCGTGTTAGGATGAGGCGCCAAGGCAGTGATCTCTTACCTGTTCTTGCAAATTCGAACGACTGGGAGCTTTTACTAGGCTTAGGGAAAACGACGCGCGAGGGCCACCTCAGCTGGTTACTTCACGTACGATTTGATTCAAGCTCTAGGGTTTCTGCTTATGTCTCTCATATCTGCTAGTTCCTTCCGAAAATCGAACCGGGAAGGAAACCGAGTTCGTTCTCGTCCGATTCCTCGATATCATCTCTCTCCTCGGATTATCACTATTCCCGTTTCAACGTATCGGGAAAGAACCTGATAAATCAACTCACCACTTCTCCTGAAACTCGTTTTCACGCAGCGTGGATGTTCCTTCGCTATCATTATCTGATCGGTCTCAATAGAATGCACGAAATTAGTGCTGAAGAGTTGCCTTTGTACAATAGCTCTGGTATCTGGGATGTTACCTTGGCCTCTCTTGCAATTAGCGTCAAGGTGCATAGGCAATATTTCTGGTCTTGCGTGCCCTTCACGTTCGCCGTTCCTAGTTCCACAGGGATTTCCTCTTTCCACTTGTTCCGATAGACGCAGTGGATTTTATAGACATATCTCCTCATGACATCAGCTATGAAGATTTCGAGGTATTGAGAACTCAAAACCGGCTTTCCGCACCTTCTCCTTGATCCCCTTTTTAGTATGCGCATCGCTCAATGCTCGGCGTCTTCTCGTACGAGCTTGGAATCACTCCTCAACCGATATTGGATCAGCTATGGATAGCCCTCTCTTCACTTCATGAAATTCTTGAATTCGATGGTGGATGGAACCAGGTGAAGAAAGAGACTTGGAAATTCTTGTTTATTTCACTTTACGGTGCGTCAGCATTCCACACACCTATCAATCCGGATTTTCCTAATCATACCACAGAACCCGATGTGATAAAATTCTCCGTGTCGGTTCTGACGACTACCGCATTATGCAAGGCTTTGGTTTCCGTTATCGCTCAGCGTTACTATTACACGTCCGATTGGAATAGCTTCTCGAATTTTGGACATTCAACGAGGGAAGGGAAACGGGGGTTTGGAATCGCAAAAGACTTTGAGGATCAGGCGATCGAGGATGCTGAAGGCGTAATTCTGGATATTCTTGCCGTAGTTGGAGTCTCTGAGGTGAGTCGCAGAGTGGATTATTGCGTCCGGCTCTATTGAATCTTTGAACGCTTGACTCAATAGGTAGAGGCGGAAGGGTGTCGACGATGGTTTGATACGCGCATTCGTTGTGATTGATCTGCATAATACTTGGCCCTCTCATATTTGCTTTTGGAAGAAAACAGAGAATAGATAATAGATCAGTTGCCGGTGTACCTCACGTAGTCACTACGATTCAGCATGAAAACGCCAGGCCACGTTGCAATCAATTCTAATTGCCAAACCTTAATCCTCTTTCTGGGTTCAACGAGCACTCAGCTGACCCAAGCTAGTAATCTGGCTGAGCTGAGCGATTCATGCAGCACTGCAGGTTCAACGATTTGGCTGACGCTAAAACTTACTACAGCTCTTTCAATGGAGTCTGAAAGTCCCGATGCGAGAGACTTCGGCTTCGTTTACTTTCTCCCGGCCGGAAGGGATGCAGCTCGGGTGGGTGTAAAGCTCCGCTCGCCGAAGTTGATTCTACTACATAATACGTCATCATATCATATTTTTACTTTTTTTTAATATCATATTTACTTTCGGCTTTCGCAGGCGCCAACCAAGTTTTTACGTACCAGGGGTGGCATATTCAGCTGCCCCGACCGCCACTTGTCATCTACTTTCATCGACTTTGTGCTCACGCTTGATTCAT
>JANIEX010000487.1:0-29537 GCA_027627405.1 Leucocoprinus birnbaumii | reverse complement strand
AGCCAGGTATTTTCACAAGTCGAGGTTTGTTCGAACCACGTTTGGGTGGGGTCAATTGACCTTTCAATTGAGTGCCCTGATGGCGGCTGGAATGATATGACACCCTGAAGCCGATAGTAGATGATTCTGAAATAGGTCTCCGAGATCCCGAGCACGTTACACAAAATAGCAACATGCTGTCCGGGGCCAAAATTTCTGATTGAAGCCATGTACGCCAGGAATAATTGGACAGATGGGAAGATTTCCTTGGGGACGCATTGCAATATGTGGTAATACAGGCGGTCTAGCTCGTAGAAGGGATTGAGGCCCTGGGAGCAAGGGACACTGATGGAAGCCAGGACACTTTGCAGCGTGTCTTGAAAACCCGCCAAAGAGTGGGTGTCAACGAAACGCATAACAATGGCAGGATACGCAAATAAGCCGGCAGCTGCATTTACCAATCGCTTGATGTCGCAATCAGTGGGCCACGAGGAAGACAAGTTCAGTAGATTTCGTCGTTGAAGAATATTTTGGAAGCCACCCCGGAGGTAGAGCTCAATTTCCCTGTCGATTTCACGAGAAACCGGGAGGAAGACCGAGTGGCAGTAAAAGCGAACGTTGGATGCTGTAAATGTCGAGGTGATCTGCGGTTCTTCCCGGCTGAAAATAGCCCAGCGGAACGGCGTGGATCCCGTCCGGATCGAATAAGCAATGGTTTCAATGATCTCAACTTGCGCACTTTCATCCGCGCACTCGTCCAAACCATCAATGATGACCGAGACCCTCGGGATTGGCTTCCTTAGTCTTCTCAGTTCTTCTAGCGGCTCCGCAATCAAGAAATGGAATTGTGACGACATCGACTTCTCGACGATGGTCTTGTCCCTGAATACCCTTTCATCAAGAAGGTCACGATATTCGGGGAGTATGGTCGTGAGTTGGTAGGCAATTGTAGTGAAAAGACGCGCAGGATTGTCGTATTTCTTCGAGGTGAAAAAGTATGACGCGCCAAGGTGGCCTTTGCTCTTGAGGGTTTCAGCACAGGTTTGGGCAATGGCTGATTTGCCGACTCCTGCCGGTCCTTTCATCCAATAAATCGGGGCGGAAGCGGCGCTCGAGGGTGCCGCCGCCCAATTCGTGATATCGGAAATATACTGCTCGCGGGTGCCGGGAAAGCAAGTTCGATTATATCGCTCCTGAGAGTCGACAGTTGCTTCCGGGGTGGACGCCTGCAAGAGAATATCGATACCTGAACAGGTTCTCCAGCTGAGCTTGAGTATAGGGCTGGATTTCGTAAACACTAACCAGTACTAGCCGAACCATGGAGCTCGTACTTGGTTGAATAACTGTAGAACGAGCTACCGTGAACCTGAAAGTCATGGGCATTAGAGAAAAATGACATGGGCGCTGTTGCTTGTTATAGCTGAGCGCTGAGACCGAGGTTGGTGGGAGATGGAGGAATAAGAACGTGGGGTTTCCTGGACCTCTACCAGACTGTGGCTGTACATTCCTTGTTGCTGGGTTACGGCACGTTGAAAAGAGTGATTGGCGAACTTTTTTTGCTGTGCTCTGTCGTCAACAATGTAGGACCACAAGTCCGACTAAAATTAAATTCGGAATTGAAACATACGTAGCGGATGTTCAGGCCATTAATTATTTTTGAGCAGTTCAACATGGAGAAGGCCTCTAAACCTCTCATCGAGACGGGCAGAGACTTGTGCATAAGCTAGGAGAGATACAGTGCGACTGCGGCTAAAAATATCCCATGAAAGTGGGGCTGAAAGGAATAGGGGAGTGTAGCAGAACGAGAAAATGATCAGAAGTGTAGGAAATGAATTTTTGTTCAAAGACACGATTAGATTTAGAATGATATGTACAAAAAGTGCCCTTGGACTCGGCAAGCTGTCTCCAACATCTTGGTAACCGACCCAACCAAGCGTAGCTCTACTGCGATATGTGCAAATTTTTGTCCAACATTACCTTGAACCTCTATCTTGAAACTGCATGGTGTCTATTGCCTTGGGTCTGTATGAAAACGACTCAATAGGGGTGGTTGCCTATCAATATAGTATTGCACTGTCGTAATACATTAGTCAAATATCGTAGAAATCGACTCCTTCTTATCTGTCTTCTGTTCTAGGCTCAAACTTGACTCGATATGTTGCAACTCAAGGATTGTAGAAGGAGCTCCCAGATTATCCACTGTCTGGGTTCCACTTGCAGTAGGCCCAGTCGAACTCGAGAGGAAGGCTGTTCCGGACGTATCAGTTATACTGTCACATACAGGGAAACCCCCATGACAGATGCCAGAACTTACAAGAATCCTGTCCCCTCCTCACGCCATTATGATATCGAACCGCATTATGCACGGGTAATTCAAACCTGATGGATTTGTCGGTGTCGAATACTTCAGTAGTCGTCATTGTCGAAAGCTTCAAATCTCGGAAGACGCGGCAAGCAGAGGCACTGATGATGATGATGGCGACAGGGGTTGGTGCCACAGCGAGCTCGAACGACGTCAGGGGAGACCACATGAATACAACGAGGAATAAATTTGCGATCACAGCAATTCTGATTTCGAAAACATTAGTCTGAGTATAGTGTCAGAGTCAAAAGAAAGAATTCACAGATAGTATTGCTGGCCTCCTCTCAATATTGATCTAGCAAGCCTCGACAATCCCTTTCCAGACATAAGCACCACCCACGGTACCCGCGTTCCAGCACCCTCCCTCTCAGTCGCCTGATACTCCGTAACAAGTTTATACGAAACGGAAAGTAACACCAATGTATCAAAACACAGCGATACGATCGGTGCACCCGCAGCCAAAGTGCCCTTAAGACTCGTCACGACGCAATAGCCAGTATCTGCTAAAGGCCCGGCATGCGTCACATCAAATAGTAACGCATCGAGGGCTACTCCAGTTAACCATATGAGGGTAAAGCCGATTTCAACGATTTTGTTGCCTTTCCAGATAGCTTGAACCCGTCTGAGAAAGAGGAAGGATGACGTTGTCATTGCTACGAAACAGACTGTGAATTCACCGAGCATTAGGCTCTGACAGTTTGTCGTGTTAGGGGCTGATTAGAATGGAAAAAGTCAGGTGATAGTTACGAGTTTACGACAAGAAGATGGATACGTACACTTGGCAATGATTGCCAATAAGCCAAAAAGGATTGCCGCTGGCCTGCNAGAGAAGGTGAGGCCACTAGTTTTCGAGGTAATAGCGATTGAACAGACCTGCACAAGGCATATGCGACTACAGTTGGATTAAACCCCATCTTATAAACTTGAATATCNCCNGGTATCGACTCTATCCATTCCATCAAGGCTGCCTATNATGCCAGAGANTNAGTCTCATCCCTCGGGAAAGTCAAAAANGAATAATAACCCACCCCTACCACAGCCAAGAAAATGTTCCTCGAGACCTCATAAATTGTTACATCNTCCGGTCTCAAATAATTGAGATATGTGACTGGNGTCAGTATCGGNAAACCGGAGGATGAGTCGNTCGTTGAGTTCGCCATGCCAAGGAAATAGGGACAGGNGAGAGGCTTGAGGGCAACAAGAGCTAGTNCTTGAGGGGTTCATATACCATAGNCNGTCATGGATAAGAATAGNNGATGTAGACCCCTAGTCCACTGAATCTCCATCAATGTGACAGATGTTATCGCTTGCCCAACATCTAAGCATTGTCGGNTCTTGGCGAAAAAGGGACTTCTAAANTCTTAGGAGAGCTTCTTTTTTCCCAAGGAAAGATGCAGTGTGAAGCGACGATTGTCCAATTAGGGTGACCCAGCACGGTTTNCTCTGTGGCTGAAATGAGTTTGCGCGGCCTTCGAAGAACTTCGAAACATTCCTGTGGTCCTGCCAAAAGAGTGGGAGGACTGGCACTTGGTGAGAGNGAAGTTCCAACAATACTCAACTAAGTTGGTGGTGATGATAAACACAATCAAACAAAATCAAAAGAAATTGAGACAGTCACCTGAGAGTTTGAACGACGTTATGATGATACNGACATCGCAACCAAGCCCCCTGGCTGTACTTCAATGTGCCTCTCCGAAACGGCGCTCAAAATGGAACGCTACCGATGTTCGCTGCTGCCAGCAAGGGTCCGCCAAGGCGCCGAGTCGTACGTNGCGAAAAGAGGGCACAACTTGACGCGGTCGCGCACTAACGCCAACCCCAAACCTAAATGAATCGAGGCACTCTCGCACCTCGTCAACGATTAAATCCGCACTCGTCGCCACAATACTACCAAGAGATGGCTACCAGGACTGCAAGGACTGTANATNAGAAANTTCGCTCCACAGGGATTTAACTGCGCTCCATCTAACGGNCGTTTCCNACAACGAAATCTATAGTCTGGCTTTAAGCGGTCCTCGTGATCGCTGACGTGCACAAGAGATATGCGAAANGAGGACACGATATTGAAGAGGGTTTCTTCTAGCAATTTTTCTCCAGNCTCATAAATTTTGGAAANGATCCTAGCCACGCCTCCTATCCAGAAACACTTCAAANGGGNATACTATAACAATCGCGNNCTCCCGNAACTCAGAANTTGGGAAACNACTCAATCGANTTTTCTATTNCTATTGTTCCCNTATTATGNTTNTTTCCTGGGGGAGCGGTGATATCGGGTACTTTGNCTGAGTCTGTGGGCACTACTCGGTTTATCTCTCAGCGACCAGAANTTCATGATCTCGGCCGACATTCAAACCCGCATCTTTCCGAGAACGTCTATTTAATGACACTCTGCCTATGTCAAGTCTTCATCAAAAGCCCCTGCCCAGCTGAAATGACAGTTTAACTCGTTTTGTTGNAGGGTACTAAATATCTCANCTAGNTGGCNCATGCCATCTTNGTTTTTGGTTTTGCCACTNCGCGAGCCANCAACACCGCCCGATCCGGAAGAGACGTCATCCAGAAGCCACCCAGAACTTAGAAGCGAAGTCTACTTACGCCNGAGAAAAGGTTGACAAACTGATCATCTNCAACCCTTATTCNAGCNCTAAAAGGAATGATTGACGGATATTGTGCGTCCANAATGCTGGNGAGTTTAAAATACCCCGCATAGGGTCAGCTACTTGTGGTCTCACCGTCTCCTGGGNTNAAAGTTTCATAGGCCAAAGGGACAGCNAGCTCATCGCATATGTCTCTCGAGCCGTTAACAAAGGTGAAAAAGAAGCNCATCCGATGCTTCTCATCATCACTTATGACGAAAGACTCTCATCCGAAGGACAGAAGCCCATCACCATAAATGGGNAAAATAGACACATATACCTCGGGTAGCATGAAACTACNTTATATACATCCAACCAATGAACATATCCACAAAACAAAACAAGTCAAACCGACAATTTTCAAGTACATACATTCGCAAGAGTGNTATTGAACAGGGTATTATAGAGAATGTGCAATTAAACAAGAAAGNNNGTCATTAGAAGGAAAGAAANCAAGCATTCGGAGGGCAAATTCTCATTTGAAGGTTGCTATGAATAGTTCGAAGCGAGATAAGCAGAAGATTGAAGAGGTGGCCGAGTGACTTCGTTATANATAAGGACTGACGGACCGGATGAGTTCTCAAAGGTGGAAAGGCTTTATACTGAAAATGATTTCGCACCTTTNAGGTCTTCTTTGCTCAACGGTTCGCCGTTNTCGAAGTCAAAGAATGACGGNTCCAGTGGAGCAGCCTCAGGTTCGTCTTGAGGGTCATGGTAAGGCTAATAAAAGCCATCAGCCAAGACCGAATGGGACAAGGNAACACAAAAGAAATATGACGTACNGCTAAGTAAGGGTGTTGAAGCGCCTCTTCAACAGTAATTCGGCGCCTCGGGCTAAAGGTAAGACACTTTTCCATTAAATCGACAGCAAGGGGGTTAGCTTTGACAAAAACTTGATGAAAGTTGACGCGTTTCCTGAAAGGCAGTGCGCGTAGGTATTCTCTAGATCTGGCAGATGATATAGCATAGAAGTCGTCGATGGAGGGGGTGCCAAGGGTATCAAGGATGAGAGAAAGTTGATGGTGATCTGACATGCGGNGAAGGAACGAAAGAGATTAGATAAGATGACCGAGGACCAGCAATATGGAAGTATCTGAGCTTACAGTCACGTCCGGGGAATAGAGGCTTGCCACTCAACATCTCCGCGAGAACGCATCCAACGGACCACATGTCGATCGCACGTGTGTACTCTTTAAATGTGAGCATGACTTCAGGCGCACGATACCATCTATTGTTCGGAATGAGCGGTGTTCCCGGGGATTGCCCATNGTTNGTAAAGCGTACCGTGTAGCGACGTATTCCGTCATGAAAGTATTNCTGTCGTTTGCAAGATTGGGNGGTGGNCGCGCGGACCGTGCTAGGCCAAAGTCGCAAATCTTTGTTTACTGTCANCACATGGCATAGAGGANGAGGCACAGAGATCCACCTTGAGATCACAGTTCGCGTTCAGAAGGAGATTCGANGGTTTGAGGTCGCGATGAAGTACATCAGCAGAATGGAGGGCTTTGAGGGCGCGAAGGGTCTTGTGAGGGTCAGATCAAAGTGCCAACAGAGCGGCCGAAACTGCAGACGAACCTGGTATATAAAGTACTGACAATGGTCATCGCTCAGCTCCTGCGTCCGAATGACACGATGAAGGTCTGTTTCCATCAACTCCTGCACGAGATAGACCTCGTTGAACTGGTGTATACTGGGCGGCTTTAGGATATCAAGGATGGCGATGATGTTTTCGTGATGGAAGTGTCGTAGTAGCTTTATTTCGCGCAGTGTTCTCAGACAGAACATCGTATGGTCGAACGGGGTGATACGTTTGATAGCGACTTTACGCTGGGTGGGTATGTGCAGAGCCGAGCTGTGAAAAGAACAGATGATCAGCCAGTGGTCCAGGTGAGCCAAAATACAGGGCAGAACGTGCCATACAACACCGTAAGCACCTTCTCCTATGAGATCCAGAGGCTCATAGCCAGCCGCTTGGAGAGATTGTCGCATGTGGTCCTCCATTGTCGAGAGCTGTTCCAAGTNTATTTCAACAAGTAATTACATACAACAATTAGTATCAGCTTCGGCTATTTCCGAATCTCCGCTCGACTTCTTCCGCCGCCGGCATGCTGTCCACCGTGCCGGCCCGCTCAACGCACATGGCTGCTGCTCGCGTCGCTCCAGTCAGCAGTCGCACGANGTCCGATTCTTGCACATCCTGCCGACCAAGGGACATGAGCTCTGCAACAAAATAGCCCGCAAATGTATCTCCAGCACCCGTTGTGTCCACCACAGGCCCTTGCAGCGGTGCAGCAGGTACAAACACCACCGGAACGTCAGGGACTGAAGCTACTACTCCATTCGAGCCCAATGTACAGACAATACGCGNCGAGGAGAGGGAATGTTGGCGCTTCAACTCGCTCAATACTTCTTTGATATCATCTGATGAATTTCCTGGCGATAGCGACGCAAGTAAACTCCGCGCTTCAATGTGGTTGACGATCAACCAGTCGACTTTACTCCACGGAAATCGGCTTATCTCCTCATCTGTGAACATNGGAGAAGGGTTGAGTATAGTTNTGAGCCCTTTGGCGGCATCGAGGGCTTTGATAGTTGATCTGAGGCTGATTTCGTTCTGGAGTAAAAGATGCGTTGTCCCCGCNGGCCATACTTTCTCCTGGTCTTCGATTATTTCGCTGTGGTTCGCCCCATTGAATAACACTGCAGATTTATGAATAAATAAAGAAGTGTACGACNAATTGAACCTACCGATACTATTCTCCCCATCATCAGCCACTTGAATAATCGCTCTTCCAGTTGCTTTCGCCTACACCATTATATTAACCACTCTATACCCTTCAATTCTCGTATGACTTACCGGATCCAGGAATAAAGTATTATTATTCAACCCCCACCTACTCTTCAGCTTCTCTTTCAACATGCGTCCNGCTCCATCATCTCCAACCGTCCCATAAAAGCTCACTTTCCCCTGACTTCCGCCACCAGTCGCAAGTGCGACAGCGACAGCCTGATTGAAACCCTTGCCCCCCATCCGCTGTTGGAATCCGTGTGAAGATATCGTTTCGCCCGGTCTTGAGATGNGTGGTACTTTCAAATATCGTCAGACTGTTAGGGACGTTCACTGGAGCGCCCGTACCATAATAGTACTCATCGAGATCTAGTATGAAGCGTGCAGGTAAGTAATTGTTAGTGCCTCTCTTCATTGACAGCTAGACGTACTGATGGATCCTCTAACGAGGCAATGAACCATTGTTACTTTGGAGACACGGTTGCAATGCAACTTTAACGTAAAAAGGCGAACGAGGATTGTCAGAGGAACGACGATCCCATATCATTGACTATTTTGATCTTATCTAATCTCTCTCCACGAAACCACGCGACACTGCCTCAGAATTTCCGGAGTCAGTGGCCTATCTTGGTATCGAAACAGCACTCAGATATTTCCGACAATTGCATCAAAGTCACTGGAATGCGCTGAGACTATTACGAAAGTATATGTTCTAGAAATTCTGACGTATGAACGTGTGCCTGTCCTTTTCTCGTCGTCTCGGTCGATCAGTATAATGGGTTGCTGTAATGCAATGTGGAACTGTAGGCCATAATCACTGATCTCTATTGGCATGTCATTACGATGACCTGGATTGCAGGTATATTTTCGGAGGAGATCCAGTTTGGAGATTTTTCAGGAGACTCCCCGGATTCTGCCTGCGCCAGTTCCCCCTAATTCAAACTCTGTCCTCCAGCACCTCGGGGAGGAAGAGGTTGTGATGGAAGGTATTAGATGAGCTATGGTATAAGCATGGAGTCTGAGCAGGAAACGAAATAACGAGGGGGTAAGCAAAACGGATCTCTTCGAAGGCTTAAATACGGTGCGGGCACGGATCCTCATTTACTTTTATCCAAAAAAAACCGAATATCATAGATATCACGAGAGAAGGACTCTGGGTGGATTCAATGATGCTAAGCCGACCTGCGCGAATCACTGTCACTTGGCTATCAGGATCTACCTCACAGGTCAACTGTAGATTGATTGATAATCGGTAAGTCAGTTGGCATGAGAACTTACCATCGTCTGCCGCTTGGAAGTTGCAACAAAGGGATCCAGTCCTAATTTGAGCTGATGTGGATATCGTGACCTCTGTCCTTTTACCTTGAATAGGATCAGCTTCTATTGGAGTCTACTGATCTAGCTCGTTAACTACTATAGTTCAGGCCGTGCCAACGGTCATCTTTCCTCTCCGGAATTCTTTCATGCACTTACTAATAGGCTCTTCAACCGAGTACCCGATTCAATAGTAAAGGGCAAATTTTAAAACCATATTCACTACGGTCTCACATTCTATCCGACCACAATTTCCAGCAGCGCATCAAGAAACCTCATATTTTGATTGAACCTTCGCCGAAGAGTGCTCTGCTAGCTTTTTTGGCCCCGTGGCTGTTTGTGCGATAAAGGCAGTATCTTGTGGAACAATTTCTCAGGCACCGAACCTCTACAGCAAGGAACTCGAGGCCTCATCTATAGCCAGCCGACTTATGATGCATTGATGTAAGCTGATCAACCAATCATCATGCATCATCTTCCTGGGCTACAAAAGCACAGCCTGAGAGCAAGCTCATAGCTGTGTTCTCACAGCTCTCGTATCTTCATTACTTTCTCTCAGTACGTCTGCTCTTGGTTCTTATCATGTCCATTCTATGCAAGGCACACGATATTGTCATCACTGGTGGCAAGTTTATCGGCCAGCAAAACTATCACATCAACATCAACCGTAGCGGTACGTTCACCAAGTGATTGAGCCACTCAACTAATCACCAAGGCTGTTCACAGGAATCAACATGCTCCTTGTTGCATCAGCTCCAGAGGCTGCTGTTGATGCTGTTGAGTGCGATTATGCTCCTTCATGCTTCCCTGGGACACGAGAACAGTATATCCAGGACATCACAAACCGGGCAACTTCCAACAATACAAATGAGCAGCCACCAATTTACTGGATGAATGGGCCAGCTGGTGTAGGGAAGTATGCAATTGCTCAGACGTCTGCCCTCAAAGTCAAAGATGCTGGATATCTCGGAGCCGCCTTCTTTTTCTCCATCAATGGGCGCCAAAGCGACCATACTCGCTTGTTCCCATCACTTGCCTATCAGCTCTCTGCAGTTCTCCTCGGATATTGCAGTATAGTTAATAAGCGAGTGCTAACCGATCCAACTGTTTTTCAGAAGACAATAAAGGCACAATTTGAGTTTCTCATTGTTGAGCCTATTCAACATCTGAAGGAACTTGGGAAGGAGGTTTCCAGAAGGACCATCTATATAGATGGGCTGGACAAGTGCAAAAACAAGGATGCCCAGGCTGATATAATTACAATCATTGCCCTATCCGTTCAGGCTCAATCAACGCCATTCCAATGGGTTATTTTCAGTTGAGAGGAACCCCAAATATCCTCCACCATTGACTTGGGAGAATGCATCTATCTTCGCCATGGCCTACCAACAATGACATCCAGAAGCTTGTTGATGCCTCAGGAGGTTTATTTGCTTATGCTGCCACCATTGTGCACTTTGTCAGCCCATACTCATACTCAGGTTTCAAAGAGGCATTACAAGCTACTCTTGAAGCTACTTTAAATCCCTATCCAAACTCACTCCCTGTGTTTGCAAACCTTGATTGGCTGTATGCGCTTATCTTGCAGGGTGTACCTGCTGACATTGCATCTCCAACAAGTCTGCTCCTATATACAATGTCCTTAGGCTTGGGTACAAATCCATTTTCAGTTATATCCCTTTGCAGTGAGCTTGGCATCTCTGAGGCCACATTCAAAAGCATTTGCAGGTGCCTACATGCAGTCTTGGTCTATCATGAGCCACCAATGCAAGTTTCGAGAGTAGTTGCCCAGAACTTTGACCCTGGATGCTTGTATCTCAAGAAAAATACCTCATTGAAGCTTAACCTCACACTTGTTGACCAGCTCCTTCAAGTTCACGGAACCTGCACCATCAGTTTCCTCCACAAATCTTTTTTTGACTTTCTCCGGGATAGTAATTGCTCAGGTTTCATATTCAACCATGATGGCATCTCTGCCCAATTATTGCTTTGTTCCTATCAAGAGCACTTACATTTTGCATCTTTATATGTCATCTGAGGCTCAGGTATGCCACCTCCAAGGCTCTTCTTAAGCCATATGCTCACATTGATTCACAATTTAGAACTTGAGCCAGCATCAGGAGCTGGCACTTTTAACCCTTCATGTTTCTCCCTTGGCCTACAGGAACTCAGTTCATTGGCTCAGTCCTTGTGTTGTATGCCTTTGTTGTTAGCTCGAGCTTTTTCTCAACACCTGGTCACATATTAGCCTGGTCCTTACATTATAGTTTGAAGTCACTTCCAGCAGGAGCTATGGAAGATATTGACTTTCAGAAGATTTTTGTTGCTTTTGGAATGTTGCAAGAATGAGAGTGGGAGTATCAGGCATTTCTTGGAGTAGACTTTCAGCATGGTGAAGGTGTCATCTTTCAATGCTGTTGGCTAGATATTGACTCTGGTGAAAGTGGCCTCTCACTACTCCAGATTGTACGTACACATCAAGTCAGGGATAGTCAATCTCTTATTTGTATATGTAGGTTCTCAAGGCTGAAAACCTAGAAATTGTTATCCCATTTTGTCCTCCAGTTTCCAGCCCAACTCAGCACTATTCCTCTCAGTCAAGCCTGAATTGATGTCATGGGCTCCATACTGTTGTATTTGGCGAGAAATTGGTATTCTGGTACTGGGAATATGATGAAGAAAATAACTGGTACTATGAGTTTCAAGCACTGGAATATGGAAGAGCAATGAGGATTTTTCAGTCTGAGAAGCATAACATGTGGGGCTTGTCTTGGACTCCACCCTCCTGGCTGTTGAAAGACAGTGCTGCCAAAGCAAATGAACCCATTTCTCCATTGCCTTCATCATCAACCAATTGCTGCCTTGATCCACTCCTTACCTCACTTTTGCCATCCACCTTGGGTACTGTTCAAAATTGTTCCAGTCAGTGGGATGCAAAAAGCAGCTGTAACCTGGCCTCCTCAGCTGCCAGAAACCCTGCAGCTACCACCACCATGCACAGTACATACAGAAGTGGAAAGGATATTGGTTCATCAAGCTAACAAGCACCAGTGTTAAGTTTGTAGTAGACAGACGGATATAATAATATAAATGAAGTGCGGACGGATACCGGACCGGAACCGGATGTGTGCGGACGAGGTCTTGGCTTCAGCTTATGTGCTGCGCCCCTCAGAGTACCGATAGGACCTCACTTGAGGACGGGACGGAAAGACGGACGAGAGGACGAACTTCAAACCAGACGCGGACGGCGTACAAGTCCAAAAGGTACGAGTCGGACGGAAGATTGAACGGGACGCGGACGGCGTACAAGTTCAAAGATACGATGATGGACGAAATAAGGACCGAACGATATTCGAATGAATAATCGAACAGGACCGGACCAACGATCGTAGAGACGAGAAGAGAGTAGAGGACGAACAAAGACTGGAAGAACCAGAGTTGAACGAGATGAGAATCGGACCGGATGGTTAAGTCAGAACTAAGTCGATTATCAGACTGAAGTACCAGCTACAGTACAGGGGGCTTAAATACTGACTACAAGAGAAAATAGTTAACAAGACTGCTAGTCGTCAGTTTGGTCGAGATGCGGACTAGGAGTCGAACGAACATTATATCTAATAAACAAATAAACTGGAGAGAAGTAAATAATCAATTCGGTTAAGATCTGAAACAAGAGATAACGGTCGAGTAGAATAATCGGAATAATACTGCGGTGCATGTCCATGCTGCAGGACCAGAAATGGATAGAGAACGGTATATCTCCAACCGATGGTCCGTGTCATGAGAACCTCACTTCTTATTCACACTGGAACGTGTCTGAACCACCAGCTGACTTATTCACTAGATGATATCAGCTCAGCCTATATATCGCCTCTGATGGACAAAGAATCTGAACTCTCCCTCGAACCATGCCCTCTGTCAATTTTGAGGGCGCGCATGACTTTACTGTCTCCCATTGCACGTTTGGCGACATCAGCGGGGGTGTCGTCAACTATAACTCTTACAGTCCTCTGACAAGCAGGGCTTGTACTGGTCCGGAGGCTAGTACTAGCGATACAGGTGTGGCATCCCATACTCCACTGCAGATGGGGAACGGTAGCTTGGAATATCGTCGAGATCAACACGTCCAGCCATCCCATCAGATAGCTTCCGTTCCACCCAGCTACCAGGAGCCAGGACACTCTTTGCACACATTCCGCCAACACCAAATTCCGGACAATCGCAGAACACGTCGCACACAAAATGCGCCCTACAGACAGAAAACCAAATTTGACGCTACTTTCTCGAAGAGTCGACGTCCGCCTTCATTGTCTTCATCCTTCAATTCTTCCCAAATATCTCCGTCCCACTTTACAGCTCTAGGGGCCGAGTCGACCGATGGTCAATCAGATAGGGACATGGCATATGTCACGAGGCTCTCACCGTATTCCCTCAGACTGGCTCGAGAAGGCCGAGGTGTATCAAAACCACACACTGTTCATCCTCACTATCCGTCGGACCTGCTCAACGGCAGGAGGAGTACAGGAGAGTGCAGGCGTCACTGACTGAAGCGCCAGTTATGCAATGGTTCTCAAAGTATGTACCAGGGGCATTCTTACATATCAGGTTGAATCTGACCCTGGTTATTTCTAGAATCCTGAACAATTTTTTATGCAGAGGCTGCATTGCCGCTATTCCATTTTGACCATTTTTTATTATAATATACAAACTACTCTCTATGGAGACAACGTTAATCCAGCAAAACCTTAGCCACCAGCAATGATCATCATGTCATCGATGCGCGACTAGCAATGTTGTATTAGTGTTTCTCAATCGTCATCACATTTTCAGAATTACCTGCGGGACAGGGTCCGAGGGGACTTTGTATCACAGCAGTGAGGATGGATGAGCAAACATAAATCAATTGATTTTTTGACATGGAATTTTATCATCTCAAAACTGGGCCCAAGGTCCTAGGTCTGCGCTGGTGATAGGTCTAATATCCGAAATGGAGCCAAGCCCATTGGAACATGATAGAAGGAGGCTTTTCTCACCACCAAGGCGAACTAGGCTTGTACAGGATTTCTCCCGTAGCAGTTCTGAGCCTTTATTTAGTAGACTAACCCAAGTTGGTAGTATCAATACTTGGATTTCAAAGAGATTGCAAGTCCCAGTACTTCCGCCGAAGCTAAGATTTGATCAAGGATTGCCGGCGTTCGCTTGATCATGGTTGTATACTATTTAATCGTGACCAAGTTTCATTATGTATACGAGTAGAATGTTCTCTGTAGCAATGGTTTGGAAGAGAGCTGATCTGAGGATAGTTAATGAAGTTATGATAACTCACTGGTCGAGGTTAAAAGGGAAATATGATAAGCTTGCGTAAGGTACCTCTCTCTGGCATATACTCCTCACCTATATATTGACTATCCTAGACTGACAAAAGGCTTGCGTGGATCTGGAGATTGGGGCTCAGAGTATGTTTGCCTTTGAGATGCAGAGCATGGTCACCAGGGAGATAATTGGATTTCATTGTTCTAAGCATCTTGCGAGAAGATTTATTGTCACGGTATTCGATTCAGTGATGGTCCGGAGATCTCATAAGATCACAGTTGATCAGATGAAGTGGTGGATCGTGGCCTCAGTAGCTCCAGGGACTCGTATGGGATGCCCAAATCAGGTCAGGATCTGATGTGAATACCGTAAATCCTTTTTGTGTTTGCCCCAGTTGAATCAACCCAAATTCCGCCTGCTCTGACCTCAGGCTGCCGTGACTTTTCGTCGGGTGAATTGACTCGAATTGACTCAGACTGCGGCCTGACACTCGTGATTCCTTTCTGGCCAACAGTATAGTTATGTAATGGCAATCAGAAATTCTACATAAACACTCTCGCTTAGTGCAAGATAAAAAGGACATCAGGCTTACGACCCTCCACGGCCCAGGCCTCCAGACATGCCTTCCAATATCAGCTTCAACGGTGCGCGTGATTTCAAGATCTCGAACTCCACATTTGGCGACGTCAGCGGAGGCATAGTTAACTACAACATCCACGGGCGCCCCCCTTCCAGAGAGAGATGTCATGGATCTCACTCGGGCTTACACCGACGCGCCGGTGCCTCCCTCTTCCCCTCGTCTCAGAAATTGCGGCCCAAGACAGCAACACCAACAACACCAAGTACCACCTGCTATGGGGCGTCCAAATGAGAATGCTCCAGCATTATCCATTCGACAGAATCACTCCGCAACTTCTCAGGATGATCGACGGTCGGGCGCTTCTGCAGCAGCTATTGCCTTGTTAGGCACTGCCGCCCCCTGTCCCAACTCTCTTGCACCCAACACTGGGTACACCGCCTCGAGGCAAAGCTCAAGGGGTCTAGTGTGCACTCTAACACAGCCGGTAGTGCCAAGTCCCCGCCCGAGACACTCGAGAGACTGGCAGCACAAGAAGCGAGAGCATACCACCCCGCTTGGCACCGTCAGACATGTCCCATATACCTCGACTCCTTCCACAAAGCTGCAGAAATCCCATACAGAAGCAAGGTGGGAGTACATGAGCTCGGAGAGTGGGCTAGTCAGAGGTCGGAACGGTGCATCATCCAGAGCTCCCGGCCATTTGCCAAGTCACTTGCACCCAAGGCCGTCCACCGGTCGCCCACGCCAACAGGAAGCTCAGTTTCTCGAGGACTTAGTAAGTTCTATCCTCACCACGTATCATCTCCACTTTCTGACTGAGCCCGTCTTGTCCTGATCGCCACCGTCGACAACGACTTATCCTCTAGGGCCCCCCATCCTGGCCTACTGGGCTTAGCACCAGATGTTAGACACTTTTGTGTGGGCTCATGTAATTTCCATTTTTCCGACACACCTCCCATCTCCCGTTCTCGCCTGCTGTGCCAAATCATCACTCCTTTCCGGCCATTGATTTAATGTGACCCAACGCCACACCTTTCGAAATAGGCACCATCATCACCGTCACCGCCGCTATCGAGGATGAATCTTGAAGGCTAAGCAAGTCGGCCGCAAGTTTCCCTACTGCTCGCACACTGTGGTCTGACTCACCACTAATCAACAACATGGGGCGTGATTGTCCCTCAGGCTCTATGTCTCGCCAGCAGGTCTTTTCTCACTTATCTCTTTTTCCTTTTCTTTTTTGGCCTATCCAAACCCTGATGTCGGGGTGATTTCAGGAAGGGCACCCACTGGCATAATCATTGATACAAGTAGAATCACGTTTCCTGTCTTTTGCATAGTGGAGTCCACCAAAATCTCTGTCTTTGACCACGCTCAGTCTCTTCGAGATGGCAGAATTTTATACTAGTGCCTATGCCTGTGACATCCTCACTAGATAGTAATAGATTTCACATGAGGTTTGATAGCTACGCATTGGACCGTCAGGCCTTAGAAAATGGACATATTACACTGTATCCGTATCTCGCTTGAAGCGCCAAGAGATTCTCCATCTTCGTAAGTCCGTCCAGGGCCTTGAAATATCTTTATTTAGGTCATGTGCAGTACCTTTCAGCCTGTCGGAGGAGAAAGCCGTTTACAAATCTGGATATGATCGATGGCTTGGCGGTCAGTCGCAAAGGTGCAGGTGCCAATGACATGATGGGAAATGAGCTTCAAGGAGAGTGAGAGCGATGAGAGAAGCTCCTATCCGTTCCCCCGGAAAGAACGATGTTGTCGTAATGCTAGCTCTCTATTTTGAGCCTATGTATACCGTTGGGTTGTCATCAAATCGATTTCCCGCTCGGGAAGCGGGGTATCCGTGGAATTGAATATCAGGAAAATAATGAATTGACGATTCGGATAAGCAGATTGTAGTAGCCTTGATCCAGTCACCGCGTTGAGAGTTCAAGTCAGTTTATTTTTGGCAGAACACTCATTCAAGCCTTGGTAGTGAATTTTCGGTCCACATACGGCTCGGCTACTCGCTTAGAAAACTACGTCATAAAATTTGACATGACATGACAATTCCAACTTAGTTGCAGAGTCTGCCTCAATGATCTATCGCGATTCGTCACTTTCGAAAAATAGGAAACGTAAAGGTACATACCCATTTTGGGCTAGAAAGAAAGATGGGGCTTCTTTATCATTTCAATCAGGTCGGCGAAAGAGCGTTGACCATCAGCTATGATCAAGTCGATGGTACGCTTCAGTTTACGGGCTGCGCGTTCGGAGTAATACTTCGCCTTTCCCTTGGGTAAGGGATGCTCGTGAAATCCAGCCAAGATGCACTAGGCATTCAGATAGACACTCTGAGAAATCAGATTAATGTGGAGCACTATTAAGCTGGCGAGACCTGTAGCGGCAGTACAGGCGGCAATTGAAAGTATCCAGATGCAGGCGGTACTATCGACTTCCCCGTTGTTGGAAAAAGAACATGTGGTCCTGTGCTCAAATTTCCGAGTCCTGAGAGCTAGGACCACGAATACGGGTAATGACGATTGTGATGTTAAGGCCTATCTAGTAATTGTGGAGCTCCCCATCAGACCTTGAGTTGCGCCTTCGAGCCGGACACGAGAAAGCCGTCTTCTATAGCCAAGGTCCCTTTTGGGTTAGAAGTGTCGATCGGGGCAGAATATCAATCTCCTGAGTTACGAGCTTAGATTCGTGTGAAGAGACGTGGAGAATCTGAGCTTGCACATCCACGCATACCCTCTAGAAGGATCACATAGATCACATCGGTCACATTTAGCCATTTGTAAAATCTGGGGTAACCCCCGGCTTTCACTCATCGGCGGAGACTGTTTTTATAGAGGATGATGATTGCGTCTACAGTGCTATGTGCACCGAAATACTCAGCCGGCCGATGGAAGAAAATCAAACCCCCAACCGGCTAAAGCTGTTAATATCGATCTTGCCTACATCAGTTCCGGATGGCAGGGCAGCGGCCGCCAGGGGAAAAGTTGACGATCGGAGGTGTTTAGAGATCATGGAGTAACGTCTCCACAGTTTATCAGGACATGAGAACACCGCGCCCATTGTTCCCCACTCTGGTTACTTAACAGCTTCAGTGCCTCTTCCCTGATGATGTCCGAACATCAAACTTCTGGGAACCCAACACAAAGACCCGAGCAACGTGCGCCCTCTATTCGCTTTACAGCCACAAGTATGATAGGTGTCTACCATCAGCACCCTTTTCGTCGCCACCCCCCCCCACCCTCGTGGCGGCTCCTCGTTTCGGTGGCTGTCCGGTCTCTTCTACTTACATCTCAATCGAAGAATCCGGATAAAATGCCACCCGAAGCAGAATACTCTTCGATATTTGGAACAAGGTCAACTACAAACTATGACCAAGGCGAAAACTGGATTGAATGAGTGGTTGAATGGGAACAGCGACACAAGCGACTGGAATACGAAACGCACTAAAATGAAGTCTGAATAAAACACAGTACGGATAGAGGGAACGAGCGACAAGTCAATTAATACGTCATTGGACAAAGAATCAACGCGAGCTTCCTGCAAGTCCCTCACGATGAGAAATATCTGGAAAAAGTGGCTTCCGAGCTGAATAAATACTTCTTGTATTTCTGATATTTGATGCTAAGAAATGCAATTACGAGCAAGACAAAATCGAATGAATGAATGGCTGAATGAATGGTTGAATGAGAACAAAATGCTACACGAATGACTGAATGAAGTGTGGACAGCAAAATGCGGAACCAAAAGAAAGCAACAAGAAAACATGGTACAACGAAGAAAAACCGCGGCAAGCTAATAAATCTACCAATGCACGGAAGAGATTACGCTAAAATACTTTCTACTCTAATAATCTCTAAGGATACCGCCTCAACCCATAATGCCATTACCTCCTACCGAAATGCCCATCTCTCCCATACCTTCCACTTTCACCCTCCTCCTCTTCCTCCAGCACATCATCACCCCCACTCCCCCTCTTCGACCCCGCACCAGATCCAGGAACCGGACTCGGACTCGCAGTCCCACCCGCACTCCCCGTCCCCTCAACACCAAACTCCGTCCCAGTCGCAAACGTCGTCGTACTCCTCATCCTACTAATCATCGAAACAACCGCATTCCCACTAATCGGCCTCGAATAATCAACATTATCTCTCAAGCTCATCACACTACCCCCACCGCCTTCACTATTCGCGTACCCATACGTCCGTGAGAGTAGATCCCCAGCACCAGGTGATGAAGATGCGGAATGAGAATTGAAGGCTACACCGCTACCTGTACTCCATTCGCGTTTCATCATTCCTGGAGTCAAGGTACGTGAGTTGTGTGGTTTGTGTGTGCCGGGCCCTCCGCAGGAGGTTGAGAGACCAGTGGTACCGCCGCCGGAGCCGGGAAGCATTCGCGGATTGAGTAAACCCTCGACATAAGATGATGTATCGTTCGTCGACACAGGCGAAGGCGACCGTAACTCTCCAGCACCTATACCGGGAGGAACCCACAAGTCATCATCAATCTCATCCGAACCCATAGAATACGGGTGATGCTGAAGATGAGCGTACGGATCCGGATATGAAATCGTCGGAACTGACGGCGGTGGGGATATAGGAATGGCATTCGGCGGATTGAGCAAAGACGATGGTGGACCATGCCTTGGCGCAGGTAAACTCGTCGTATGCGTGTGATACCCCATCGGTGCAGGCATAGACATCGACATCGACATCGACCTTCGCGACTTCGCCGTACTCTCCGCTGAACTCGGTAATCCCTGCATTGCCATCGCCATATCCATCTTCGACCCATAATAGCTCGTCTGCGGTAGACTTCCCCTCCTCTCCCTGTCTTTCGCCTTCGCACTCTTCGACAAAGATCTAAACCTGCCAAACAACCCTCTAACGCTCAACTCCGACTTTGATTCCTTCCCACTACTAGCTCTACTAACTAAACTCTCACTACTCTCCGCCGTCATGCTGCGATTACGTGGGGGTATATAGCTAGACGGAGGAAGAGCAGGATACGTAGGTGAATTGCTTTTGGACTTTGGTCGACCGTGACCGTGGCTAGAAGATGATGTCATGATTCCTCCAGCCGCACCGTGCCCTGAAGACGATCCGCCATTTGCACCTCCTCTACCACTATGGCTAGCAGAGGAAACAGGTGCATGACCTTGACTCTCCGAACCACCTAAGCAAGCAGAGCTAGCGATCGCATCCGTGCTTTGATTATTTGCATCAGGTTGATGACCGTGCCCACTCTGACTCGACACCATTGTCGCAGCGTGGGCGTCACCGAATGGATCACTGTGACCTGTAGTCGAACTCCTTACACCACCACTTGTGGCGGCGCTACGAGGAGCATTTTGATATGGATGCGAGTAATTCTGGGGATACTGCTGATACGAGATTTCTGGTTGTGGCGGAGGAGGATAAGGGAAGGAAGTAGTAGCGAACCCCTGGGGTGGACTTGCAACGATCGGTGGTGAGCCCGGCCAATATGATGAATCGGGTGGCTGTAGGGGCGGAGGCGACGCGAGTAATCGTGTCATATCATCCGAAGACGATAGACCAGCGGTCGGAGGACCCATGGGAACAGCGATCCCAGTCCCATAAGTATAATAGTCTCCTGGCCCAACTGCAGGATACGACGATGTAAGCGCTTGGGTCTGAGGAGGATACATCCCCGCACTTTCAGCGCTTGTCCCACTTCCATAGCCTCCGCCACCATTAATAGCGCCTGTACCGCCTCCACCCCCATCAAAATAAGTATACGCCGGAAATGAGACAGGGCCAGATACGTGGTTCTCCAACATCGTACCGTCCAAAGAGCCAACAGTACCAGGATGACCGTGTCCCCAAGATGACGGAGGACCTCCTCCTCCATCGTTCTCGCCCGTCATAGCATCCATTTCCTGCCTTAAGAAATTCTCCCTGGAGTTTTCACCTCCAAGGATACTACCCGTCTCGTTACTCCGTCTCCGTCCGCCAACTGCACCTCGCTGTTGATACCGCCGACACAAGAAGAAAATAGCAACGACAGAAAGAATCACGAGAAATGTGCCAGCAAGTGCAACACCGATAATGGCCCCAGTGTTATGTGCAAAGGCACTATTATTAGGCCGGGGATTGTCGGTTGAGAGAACGCCCGTTTGGACAACGGTGCTAAACGTTACTGTTGGCCCATCTGGAAGTGTACTAGTCCAATAGACAGTAGTCGTGGATGTCGAGAAGGCATGATGGGTTGCTGTGACGTCATTAGAGTTAAAGTACGTTAGCATCGTAAAACGTGGGTGTATGCGTCAAAATGCAGCTCACAGGAGAAGATTATCGGATCGGGATCGGATGTATGCGCAGGAAATCGAGTGGTGCTGTGAGATTATGCGTTAGATATGGATTTTGGGAGAGGGGTAGAGAAGGGTGCTAACACGTACAGTGGGAAGTTTGGTGTGGGATTAGCTTCCTCGGAGGTTATACTGCTCGTAGGAAAGTCGCTAAAGGTGGTGTTCCACGAGGTTATCGTGTCTGTGGACGTGGATAGTGAGGTAATCGGCGTGGGTGNGGACAAGGTAGGGGTCGAGAGGGGAAAAGATGTGGATGTAAATGAAATCGATGTCGTAGGCGGATCTGACGTTGTTGGGGGCTCGGTTGTAGGGAATAGGGTAGTCGAGATTGTAGGCGAGGTCATGGTCAGTGTCGTCGTGGATAACGAAACGCTGATGATCGTGGAACCTTGAACAACGGTGGTAACAGTGGTGAGGGTGATCAATGTCTGTGACATAGAACTCGAGGCGTCAGGGATCGTAAGCGGGGTCGTCGTCGTCGTTTGGTGGTGGTGGTGGCGCCGTGAAAGTAGCAGACTACATCAGACTCGTGAGCACACGCCTGACCTGAAATGAAAATAGCATCCATACCAAGCTTGTCGCAGAACCGCCGGCCGGTGGCGTCCTTCTGCTCGTCCTTGGCACGCTGTGCGCCCTAGAAGAGCTTGATAGCGAGTGGGCGCTTGAAGTCGGAAGCGGAGTTTGAGAAGTAATGGACGAGGTCGGAATAGACGTCGTCGATGACGACGATATTGACGTAACNGGTGCTGAACCTGGTGGGTCGGCGTCGGGTCCTCCAATGCTGCTCGAGGAACTTGGGGAACCGCCTCGAGTCGATGTCAATGCGTCTGTTNCAAATTGTCAACATATTGTCTTGTGCCGGACTCGAACCAACGCACCTGAGGGAGAGGCAGACGTCGAGGAGGGAGAGGCTGTTGCGAGGGACCGTTAGCAAAGTGAGGGCAGAAGCCCAAGCACGATGACATTACTTGTCAGGGGGTTGGAAGGAGGTCCAGTATTTGAGGACACGCCTGCACCATCATGACGAAAGAGAAATATTAAACATCAATCTAGAAGCAATAACCTCCGAAAGAAGAAACCCCACATACCTTCCGCCAAGCCACCATTCGACGATAAACCTACAAAATGGCGTACTGGCGCTCAGCATCGTGGTCGCGTTCGTGTTCGGTGGCGGAAGCGAACAACAGCCAAAACCAGACTCAGTGACTCACCGGGACCCGAGCTACCAGGCAAAGACGTCCCGCCAACCGGACCTCGTGTCGGCGGAGAACTTGACGAAGAAGTATCACTGGGAAAATCAGCACCTTTGGCGGAAAAAACAATGGAAAAAGAACCCACGAAGACATAGATGGAGCCTGACGAGGGTGAAATCGCGGTTTTAAGAAATGACAGCGTGAAGAGTCCGCATGGCTGAGATACCGCCTCCTCCGCGATCCGCGCTGAGGCTGGACGACGAGGCAGTCGCCCAACGCGTTGTCCTGCTCGTCCTCGCGTGAAGTGGGGCATGAGACATAGACAGTGCCTTCAACCAGTGGTTGCGAATTTGAATTCCAATTGGCAATGCAAGCCGTGTGAGACATATCTGCATGGACAGGGGCTCCTCCGAAATGAGCAGTTTGCAAAGAAAGGAAAGAGAGCAGAAACGCAAGTCAATTGCGCTCAAAGGCCCAGAGCGACCAGCGGGACCGGGATTACTAGTAGCTAGAAGGAGGAAAGGAGCGCCATCACCAAGTGGGTGTTGGGGGACATAATATGAAGATGTACATAACGTCTTAGCACACTTTTAGTGTGGCAGTCCCTCCTCTGGCCCCGCACTGGCACAGTGGGACAGCTTTGCTCCATCCAGCATCCCGATAATTATCTCGTCTTTGTTCCGTTACTCCGACTCGAGACATATCACCCCGGAGTCACCATGCCAACATATAACAACACAACAATCCCGCTCCCCTGCTCTTGATATAAGAACAACAAAACTCCCCAGCTTATTCGCTTCCCGGCTCCCACGAACAGTCGAACGATTTGCTCACCTGTACTAACAGCACCTCGTAAATCAGGTTATCAAACAGCTTTTTAACACCATCGTGGTCAGCTGCAGGTGCTGTACCACCTCGCGCGTCTGATCTCAAACACCCGGACCATTACCCGGTACGAGAAACAAGTTTATCACATCTGTTTGAGCGGAGTTGAGTTTGTGGTAAATGGAAAGGGTGTCGTTTTGCATAAAAACCCCACTTGCGTCACACAAATGGCAACGTGCCCATTCAGTGGCTGAATTCGGATCATCCCACGTTCCTAGCCCTACAGCTGCCTTTGTGTTCCTCTGACTTATTGTACACGACTTTTTCATCCCAGGCCGCCACTGACTCTCTTTGGGTGTCATTCCTCTTCCCGCTCAAGCGCTGCTCTCTTTTATTGGGGAATGCGTAAATCTCGGACTGGATTGGCCTCGCGTTCATGGAGTATCACAAAATCATGATTCATCGCACATCATCATGAGTCTTATTTGACACTCGAAATCGAACCCCCCTGCGCAGCTCATGACGAAGCCACATTTCTAGACCATCAGACGACATTCGCACTATGTTAAGCTCCACTTGTTATCAACCTTTATCTACGCGACGAACATACTCTCGGCCATCCTGTGAACACCCCTATATGTCAAAATAACATTGTCAAGAGATCACGACTATGACTGATTCATTACGAATTTCGCCCCATGTTGGTACCTATCGTACGCCACGAACGCCAAACACTCACGTCGTGCGGTTACTCGGGGAAACCAACTGCTCCTTTGCCTGATCGTCGACCTCGAGATCAAGTCATCCCGACAACAACACGCACGTTTTCGCTGATTTCGTCTTGATATCTGTAGACCGACAAAACATCTCTTGGCATGCCCCAATCACAAAGTTAATCCTGGTACGAATCATTACCACACCTTTTCATGACGCTGGTCAGCACGAAAATAACTGGCAATGTGCCCGATCTCTCGGGATGTATATACTCATCAACCGCTGATGCATCGCACCGCCGGATGAGTATCACACACCGGACTTTATCAGTACATGTCTCATGAGTCGTCTCAAGTCCCTAGCGTCTCTGTAGGCCCACTCATCTCTCACCCCTCCCTCCTTTGTATGTCCTGATTCCTGTGCCTGAGACCCAAGGTACACAGTCCGCACAGAACTACAACGAGTAATAAAGTGATTATCAAACGCTTTGTCCTTATCCCGTGCAGTGCCTATCGATCATCAAAGGCCTGGAATAGCGGAGGTATTTCTACGAAATTGACAGGAGACTCGGACTGCGGAACCGACTCGGCGCTCAAAGTCCAAAACCTTGGTCTTTAGAGTCTAGGCTATCTTCTTGAAATAGGCTATGCTATGCGGGATGTTCTCGTAGCGGAAAACAAAGCATGTAATTTCATTAATCCATGTCGTCTTGCTAAGTCTAGGCTCTAGCGGGCTATAATTGGATGTACTCTTTCGTGGCCATCATCATTCGAAACAGCTGGAATAGTTTCCTTGAAGTTGCGTCGAATCATCCGATAAATACCATAACTTCACCCGAGCCTCTCCTCATTAACGCCAAACCTCAATTTCAGGCGCATATATAGATCCCTGGGTCCCGTCAACGACATCCTCCATCGCAGCTCAAAATAGATCTCTTCACACAAGCGTCACCGACCGGGTACTTTGAGTACATAAATAGCTATGTTCTGCTGATCGCTGGGAAAGTCTCGTCTTCATCGAAACTGCTATGTATGCTGACGGGAGGTTCTATTTCCATCCTCTTCTACTTCCATTCTGATTACGAGCCCGACGCAGAGAGCTTGATTCTGTAAGCAATGATGCAGTGCTGGAGGTATTTCTAGATTCGAGCGATCAGCCTCTCGTTTCGCGGGGTCAATAGTCAATACCTCATACTGCCATTAGTAATTCCAGCTCAACCATGGTTCTCTACCACGGAATCGCGGTGGCGGAAGGTAGTACATTGTACGAGGTCGAGTGTGGACGGGGTCTGGCGTTGATGCCACCATTCTTGGGTTGGAGAACGCGAGCGGCGCCGCAGGAGGGAGATGCATTCGTTACAATTTCGTTAGGTAGCTTTTACCACCTTGACGCTTGGTGGAGAAGTTTCGGTTCGATCAGGCTTGGGATGAGGATCTCATCAAAAGACACTGGTTAAGTGTAGGATAGTCCAGGTGAGGTGTTGGAACACAATTCAATATTACAAAAGTCAAGTGGGAGGGCCATTTACGAGCCGAGACGTCCAGTGGTAAGTGAACTGAGCCTGGGACCTTTGGGAGGTCCCAGGGTCTGGGAATTGGCCAAGTTGATCAAATTCAGCCTTGTTTAGCTGCCTATGTACTTCACCACTGCTCTGAGAGTGAGGACGCAACCTTGCGTATAGTATCTGAGGCCACTGAAAGTACTGAAGCGTGGTCGTTAGGGCCTTTGATGTTTCGCAGAGAGCACTGCCGACATATAAACGAACTAATTTCAATCGTTTACCCCTTGGGCTACTTATTTTAGTCCTGTTTAGTCACGTTTGATCGAGGCCACTGCTTCTTAGGACCACGCTTGTACACCCCAGTCCTTGCTTTGATCTACAGTGCACGACAGAGCCGAGGTCAGCGAACACCCCCTGACATTCTCCGAAAGAGATCGTTGATCTCACATATCAGAACATGAGTGCTCAACGTCGGAACCGATCTACTCCACTGAGCCCCACCGAAATAGCACACGTGCGCGAGTTGGTCTTAAATATTAGCGCCCAAACCGATAAAGCCAGTGGTTCTAGTCCTCTAGGTCTCCAGCTGCTCGTAAGTCAGTTCATATGGCTGCCTTATCATGATCCATCAACTGATCCCGATTCATCAGCTTGATCTGCGAGCTTTGCTGTCCTGCCCAGTCAAGGCAGTGTTTGATGCGGTAATAGTCCTCGACGAGGACAGAATTCAAACTTTCAACAACATCCTGGATTATGTGGGTCGTCTCTTACTGTCCTAATTGTATACGCCGGACTTCATATCTAATCAAGCTACTAAGGCACTCAAAGAGCATCTCACCGAACTCAAAGAGCGGGCTCATGCTCTAACCGTACTCTCAAGGGCTGTAGCAGCAACGCGGATCTATCCAGAGCGATTGCTAGTCGAACCTCTAAAATACAACTTAGAACCAAAAGCCTGGGGAGGATTTGGGACTGTGCACCAGGGTATTAATACGAGTGTGTGCGTCAAGGTTATAAGGGTGGACACCAAACCGAAATCATTTGGGGTAAGGTTTTTATCATAAATGCAGCGAGCTCACGGGGATCTGACATGATCTTGCTCAGCCGTGGGTGAAAGAGGTGGTTCTATGGGCACACGCTTCGCACCCAAACCTCTTGCCACTCTTAGGAATATTCTTCGAGCAAGGCGACGGCACAATCTCAAAGACTTGTCTTGTGTGTCCATTCATGGAAAACGGCAACCTGTGCGAGTACGCACCTCGCATTCCCCAGCAAGAAAGATTCATTCTGGTGCGTCTGAGAAAGTTCTTATTGTTTTCCGCTTTGATTATGACACACCTCTCTCTCAGCTACTCGATGTCGCCGATGGTCTACAGTTTCTCCACATCATGGGAATTGTCCATAGCGACTTGAAAGGAGTAGGACGAAGACTCTTTGCACGTCTGCATCTCTAAGCTGACTGATATTATCAAGCAAAATGTGCTGATTACAAGTAAACATCGAGCAGTGATTACCGACTTTGGGTCATCTCGAACGATCTCGACGACAACTGCTGCTACTACTACGACGGCCTCAACGTACACACTATGCTATGCTGCACCGGAGGTTTCTGTGGGAGGTGAGAAAGCAACGACAATGTCTGATATCTGGTCTTTTGGATGTTTGATCTTCCAGGTCTATGTCATTTCTAGTAGTTCTATACAAACGGTCTGATTGATGGTCCTTTCACAGACACTTTCACGCAAACCACCCTATTACCAGTACTCACAGATGCAGGTAATCTCTGCACTTCTCCAACGGGATCCTCCCCCACGACCTGGCCCTATCAATGTCTCGAGCAAACCAGATGACTCTAGAACCAGATTTGACTCGGACTCGGATTCTGACGAATTTTCAGACGAGGAGAAAGATGAAGATTGGGACCCGATTGCCGACAACGCCTGGAGCCTAATTTTACAATGTTGCGCGTCCCAGCCAAGTGAACGGCTTGTAATACCTGAGATTCAGCAGGCAATAAAGGCCATCCAACCGGCCGTTTTAGAATGGGGTCGAGCAGACAGTACGGCTATCACTCTTCCTCTTACTTGGCGGCCACTGTGCGGGGCTGTGGCGCTCTATCGTTGTTAGTGTTATGTGATTAGTTAGGAATACCTTTGCTGATTGACTCTACCTATCCTGACAGACGATGCATCACCTGATGATTCAAACGAGTTGTCATTCGACAAGGGGGAAATATTGCAGATAGACAATATGGATGGTAAATGGTGGATGGCTACCAAAGCTGACGGAACACAAGGAAGTGAGTGTTATGCCTTTTCTGCTCATATTAGCTGCCTGACTGATTCGAATTTTCCTACTAGTCGCTCCATCCAATTACCTCAAACTGTTATGATTTTACTATAGTGGTCGGAGGCTGGCAGTGGCATCAGCAAAATGTTGGAACTGATGATCCTTCGGCAACAGATTTTTCGGTTAGACTGATCTGCAGCTTTTCTTATCCGGCCCCCTAGGAGCCCTTGATAAGAACTATCTGTTCGGAACAAGATACCTATTGTTATTTAGTGGAATAGTCTTTGTGTAAAGCGAGAACAGAAATTTCCCTGCACCTATTTCCCGAGAATACCTTACGTCAGTCAAATACAATTGGCAATAATAGTGGAATACCGGTCTAGTTCATTATGTCTGGATGTTAGCTTGGTCCAATAGCCACAATACAGGAGATCTTGTTGAGGTTTGAACCTCGAAACCAAACACAGCAATAAAGAACCTGAGTGTATAGCGCAGGCAGAAGACAGTGTCACGAAAATAAGGTTATTGAATCTGTGTATATAGTAAGGCCGCCACGCTGGGCGGCGACCTCCACTGAGAGCGAGCGACAGCGAGCTCGAGGGGACGGGCAGTAGACAGAACCTCGTCGTATACTTAATCAGGGACTAAGGAGCACTCGACCCCCAGTCAGGAACTATATACCTACAGAAATGTGCTTCTACGAGGTGTCATGTCAGAGAATGCGGATCCGTGGTAAGCCACGGACCGGTGGCTTACATATATTTGGTGATACCATCGATTTCTGGCCTCTTCCCCGGGCCTCCAACCATCTAGCAGACTCTCTTTTCCTCGTCAGCATTTGGCAATCCAAATGCTCCACCCGCAGTCTAAACATCTCCCTTGCCACTTCATGCTCACCCATAAGAGCGGTAACGCCACCTGGAACCCACCAAATTCGCATTCCCATCCGTCCTGAAAGCAGGTCAAGACCTTTTCCGCTCCCCCTCACCCAGCCCCACAATACCCGAGACTCCTTTCATCATCGTGAAATGCCCTAGCGGGGGATGATCTTCGCTGTGCACTGTGAGTTCTGGCATAACAGGAAATCTATATCTTTGCTCTCGTCACTTTTGGTGAATGAGATGTGCTAGAATCATGTCAGAATCTTCAACCTTAGTGCCCGCCATCTTTTGAATTTAATCAAATTTGGCCTTGCTTCCTTTTTGAGCGCCTTCATTACCGCTCACTGGTACTCGGTACTAAATGACAACGAGGGGACGTCCTTTTTTCAAGATCGGAAATATCACTATCTTGAAGAGAAACTTTGAAATACTACTATTGAAGCCACCGGAGGGTGTACGATGGAGCGTCCTAATTTCCACGGATTCACTCCTCAATTTGAGATGTATTGTTCGGTTGATTGGCGCTTGGGCTATATTAGTCGCCAGTGCCTGTGACTAGTCAATTACGCTTCTATCTGGGATCACGTTTGTATCCCCCCAGTTCTTGCCTTTTTCCACCACACACCGACTGGAGCTCAAGTGAGTGAACATCCTCTGGTTCAAGTCTCCGAAAGGGATTACTGACTATGCGCACACCTCAGGATATGAACGCTCAATCTCCTATACGCGCTAGTCCTCTAAGCCCAACTGGCAAAGCATCTGCGCGCGAGCTGGTATTGAGAATTAGCGCTCGAGCAGATAAAGCCAATGATTCCGCGACGT
>JANIEX010000486.1:0-29571 GCA_027627405.1 Leucocoprinus birnbaumii | reverse complement strand
GAGGGAGGGCGTTGCGGATGGGAGAGAGGGAGAGGGAGAGGGATGGCGGGGTAAGCGAGGGGAACGGGGAGGGAAGCGAGACATACGTAGTCTTTCGTGAGGACTTGAGATTTTGTTAAAAGGTACATCGTCTAGTCTTGCCCAGGAACATTCAACGACTGCGAGACCGGCTGTGGAGATGATGGATCGATCGGAGGGGGATATTGGTTTTGTGCCTTTTGGTCTGTTGCGAGATAAATAATCTGCGTGAGTAATGGATAGATGCGTAGGATAGTGGAGGAGAGGAGAGATGGATACGAACAGAGAAGAAAGAATGCTTACGAGACCACGATTCCTCGGAATCGAGACCCTACTTTCAGTTCCTTGATCAATCCGAGTCTAGAGAGTTTTTTGCCGGAGCAGCGGCGGGGGTCGCAGTGGTCAAAGTCCTGTGTATAGATTACTAAATTTTAGGGTTGTGGTGAAGGATTGAGGAGAGTGGGGTCGCCTTACCCACATGGCTACTGGGACCTCGATTTTGGTTTCTTCAACTTCATCTGCTGTTGTGTTAAACGAGCGCGTTGAAGAATAAAGAGAGGGACTGCGCACCAGAATCTGTTGAAGTACCATCTTCTCCTGACTCATTGTCCTCGACGCCGTCTACAGCGCTCTCCGGTCGATCTTCAAGCGACAGAGATGACACGCCCGCGCTCAAATCTTTGAGCCTTCCCCCACCCCGACTAGACGCCCCTCGGCCTCTTCCTCTACCGCGTTTCCCAGATGTACCTCCCCGACCTGGAGCGTTCTTCTTGGCCATAGAGATGGTGATAGTAGGGGTCGAGATCAAGAGTCGAGACTCGAAGCTCGCGGAGGAGAGATGTGATGGCGGAATACACGGGCCGCATGGGGGAAGTATCGTGAGAACCCGTGACTCGCGCTTTCACCAACGACCAACCAAATTTGTTCGTCGACCTACGCACGATGTTCGCGACTCTCGTCCGTTGCTCTAAAGCCTCACGTAGACCTTTGACTCCAAAACGAGGGAACAAGGATTACTACAAGGGTGAGCGAGTCCTCGCATGGCTCTAGATGCTGGGGAACTGAGTAGGATGGGGCAGGTACACGACAGGCGTTTCTTCCGGGTGGCCATAGGACGGGTGCACCTGGCAAACATGTGGTTGGCGGAAAGGCCAAGTATCGGCTGGTCGACGAACAAGTCCGTGTGTTCGTAGCTCCGCCAATTTCGGAAATCGAGTCGACGCCGGTAAGTGCTCCTGCCACTCCCCTCACGCGACTGCTCAACCGTTGTCCATCTAGCTCAAGCCGTATGTGTCGAGGAAGGTCCATCTCACGAGAGCAGAGAGCCGTGGTGTGTTGGGGAAATTGCCTGCGGGCGGCTTAACTGGAGCGAGGCTTTTGGAGTTGGCGAGAGCGAAAATGGCGGCTGCTGAGCCTGTTGAACTGGAGTCGTCAAGCGGTGTCATCGAGTCCCCCGAAATCCTCATAGACTCCCTCCCCTCCCCTACCTAGGTGAGTCCAGACGCAACCGTATACACCCCAATGGACGCTGATTGGTGTCGATTCTGCTCCCGTGATAACAGACCTTCTCTTCCATGTAAAAGTATAATTAATCCATAATTTCACGCGGACCGCGAAACCTGTGACCGCCCAGACACTTTCTGGCGCATGGCGAGAGGAGCCCAAGACTTTCACACACCGAGGTATATAAATATGTGACTCACATCCACCAGGAACATCGTCCTCTCGTCGACCTGCCTTTCAATGGCTAGCACCGCACCAGCTGTCGGCGTCGCAGCCGCGCTCTCCTCTTCTGGAGCCCAACGAAGCATCCTGTCCGCGTTCCTCCTCATCAACCGCGTCGCCCTCATAACCGGCGCACAACGCGGTATCGGCTTAGAAATGGCGTTAACCCTCGCCGAAGCCGGAGCAACTGTCTACTGCATCGACTTACTCTCCTCCCCATCCGCCGACTTCCTCAAGGTGAAGAAGTGGGTCGAGGAATTGCCTGAGGAGATTCTTCCGGGGGATGCAGGAAAGGGAAAAGGGAGGTTGGAATACATTAGTGCTGATGTGACGAACCAGAAACAGATGTGGAGTGTTGCAGAGGAGGTTGTGAGGAAGGAGGGGAGGCTGGATGTGTGCATTGCGAATGCGGGGATATTGAGAGGGGAGGAGTGTTTGGAGTATGATGCCGAGGAGTTTCGCAAGGTACGTCTTCCTCCCATCCATCCTCCTCACCCATCCATTGCTAAATCACCCGCATATAGCTCATGGACGTAAACGTAAACGGAGTCCTCTTCACCGCTCAAGCCGCAGGTCGCCAAATGGAAAAACTCGGCACGCCAGGGAGTATAATCATCACCGCCAGCATGAGCGGCTCTATAACCAACTTTGGACAACATTGGGTCGCATACAATACCTCAAAATCTGCAGTGATACAAATGGCTAGGAGTATGGCTTGTGAACTTGGACCTAAGAAGATCCGCGTCAACTCTATCAGCCCTGGATACATATACACTCAGTGCGCCTCTCTCCCTCTTCCCTATTGCGTCAAGCCCTAGCCCAAAGCGAAAGCTAACGAATGGCGGGTGATAGGATGACGAAAGACTTCTTGGACCCCCGACCTGAACTGATGAAGGCGTGGTCGGAGCAGAATCCGCTGGGGAGGATAGGGAGACCGGATGAGTTGAGAGGTGTTACGCTTTGGCTGGCGAGCGATGCTTCGACGTTTTGTACCGGGAGCGAGTGAGTGTCTAGACTTCTTGAATGTGAATGGTGAGCTGACGGTGGGGTTGGTGGTAGTATTATTGTTGATGGGGGACATCGGGCTTGGTGAACGAGACGAGAACGGGGAGGCAACGAAGGAGTGGCTACAAGTGTGTTCTTGGTGTTTTTGTGGTTTCGTTCGGTGCTAAAAATGAATTGTATTATTTTGTCGTTTGGCGAGTGGATAATAAATAAACGGCGTTCTCTATTGCGAAGGCGAACATAACGAGAGGGTTTTCTGAGGTCTGTGGTTGAGTTCGCTTGGGATGCATGAGCAGGGCGAGGCGACGACCACTCCGGGCTTTTTGTCCTTAGTCTCTGCGTTCCTCCGGTTCGACGAGCTCACTTGCTTGAAATAGCCGATTGGGAGCTTGAGTGCAGTATCGATCTGACCATTTTGTAGCCACCCAAGTTGTTGGATGCGAGGCTATTGGCCGGCCAACACTCGCGTGCTTTGTTTCTTGGCCAAGGCCAAAGAAGAGCTTCCGTTGGCGCTAAATCGAGAACGCCACATGTGAGTCGAGTTGCTGGTTCTTCTGTCACATGCCAGGCTTTTAATCATCTAATCTCCTCAAGTCATTTCATCAATCGAAGAAAGCCTAAAATCCCCTCGCCACTCGCCATTCAACCATCCCCTCATGCAAAATCCTCAAGAGCCGCTCGTCGGCGTAGCGGCAGCCCTCGCCAACCACCCTCCCACACGCTCAATCTTCAGCGCAGGACAATTTCTCCTCGTAGATAAAGTCGCGATGATCACCGGTGCGCAGAGGAACATCGGTCTGGATATGGCGTTGGTTTTGGCTGAAGCTGGAGCGACGGTTTATTGTGTTGATTTGCCTGAGGTGCCGAGTGATACGTGGGTGAAGGTGCAGGAGTATGTTGAGGGATTGCCCGAGATGCCGTTTGCGAGTGCGCAGGGAAAGAAGGGGAGGTTGGAGTATGTTTCGTGTGATGTTACGGATCAGGTGAGGATTTGGGGTGTTGCGGAGGAGATTGTTAGGAGGGAAGGGAGGTTGGATGTTTGTTTTGCTAATGCGGGAGTTATGGGTGGTGTTTACTGCTTAGATTACCTGGCTTCGGACGCACAGCGCGTGGGTTCAATCATCCCCTCTACCTTTTCACTTCTCTCAAATGACGAGCTGGTTAGATGATGAACGTCAACATAAACGGTGCACTATTCACAGCCCAAGCCGCAGCGAGACAGATGGAGAAATTGGGAACGAAAGGCAGTATAATTATGACAGCGAGTATAAGTGGTAGTGTCGCGAATCAAGGACAGCATTGGACGGTGTATAATTCGAGTAAAGGTGCTGTCGTACAGATGACGAGGTCTTTGGCTTGTGAGCTGGGACCAAGAGGGATAAGAGTTAATTCGATTAGTCCAGGGTATATTTGCACTCCGTATGTTCGTTTTTCTACTGGTGTACTGTGTCATTGAGCTTAATAAGTATTTTGTTGCAGGTCGGTGGATGAATGGTTGAAGGATCCGGAGAGGGTTCATTTGAGGACTGATTGGGCGAAGCAGAATCCGTTGGGGAGACTTGGGAAACCGAGTGATTTGAGGGGTGTGGCGCTTTGGTTGGCTAGTGATGCGTCGTCGTTTTGTACTGGAAGCGAGTGAGTCGATTTTACTAGAGGGTCGCCATGATCTTAACTGAGGATTTTGTTGTGTTTAGCATTGTCGTTGATGGAGGGCATAGGGCTTGGTAGTAGACCGTTGGAGCGGTTGATTAGGGAACAATTTACAAGCTTTCTTGTGAGAGGTCGTAAAAAACTCCTGGCGTCTCTTCCAGCGGGTGCTCCGAAAGTCAAATGAATTGATCTCAGAAGCGGATCAGCCCAGGAATTAGTCTCGGATCAAATCCTCTACGAGTTCTCTCCATCATAGTGTCTCCACATATCTACCACAATCTACAAGTTCCTTGGCCCTCCGAAAATCTATATAAAAGTCACGAACAAGGAAATCTATGCTTGTATTCTTGACCGGCGTCACCCGAATGTACAAGAAGGCTAAGCACCGATCTGGACTCCACANAGCTGGAGCACAAGCTCCGGAACCACATACCCCTATGTAGTCGGTGCTATTTCGATTGTTTGATGCAATGACTACGTCATAGAATACTTCAAGTTCAGGAGTAAGAGATCTCAGATGGGTATATAAGTCCCCTTGTCTCGCATAAATGCCTCATCAACCTCTCGACGCACATACTTTCATCGAAACTCGTTGCATTATACACTACTTAAACCATGGCCACAGATTGTACTTGCCAGACCAACTGCGGGTTTATCTATTCCTTCTGATTTAAAATACGTTGTGTCTGACCTTTCGTCTCAGAGCTTGCGGGCCTCAGGGCACTGGATGCGCTTGCCCGAAGAACAAGTGTAATTGCGCTAACTGCGCTAACAAGGCTCACACCGCCAACGTGAGTTTTCTCTCTTAATAGTTATGATTACATCGTTCATTCAAGTTGGGCGTTTAGTGCGCTTGCAAGGGAACCGCCGACAATTGCGGTTGCACGACTTCCAGTAAAGCGTGTTCTTGCTAGATATCCAAGGGACTCAGGTTTGGGGTATACTATTGTTGCTAGCTAGTGCTATTTAAGCAAACTTGAATGAACTCGACTCGGTTCGGTCGTTTCGTATCGCTCGTCGGAGCAGACTATAATATGCACTTATTATGATGTAGAGTCATATGTGTTCCTGTTCGTATCCTTAGCATCGACGATATGTAAGTAAAGCTCCGAGGCTCCGAAAGTTTTGAGGGTTGTCTATGTTCCGGAAGCACTGTTCCCTGTACTACAAAATTGGACTTCGTATTACTGCTTCCCTAAAAACGACTGCCTCCCTCGCCAGCTTTTGAGGGCCCTAGGCCTCGCTGAAGCTTGAGTGAAGGGTGCAAAGTCTAATGAGCCACGTCTATCGTCATTCGATCCAATTGTTATGACACGACTGTCGAATGGCCTAATAATGGAACCAGAGATTCTGGGAAGTGTAAACCTACTCCAAGAGTAGATTCGATGCAATGTGCTCAGGAGTTGATTACGGACGTATCCAAGGGATTACGACCGTCTCCCAAGGACTTACCGTGATTTTGCAGAGCATACCGACTTCGACGATACTGAACGTTGTCCATATAGCTTTGTAGGGCGTGGATTCCTACTTTAACAGTGCCTAGAAAGATGCAATAAAATCATCGTGTTTGTAGGAAAAGGCTCTCATTGCGGATCACACATGCTCCTATAGCCTAGCCTTCTGCTTATCACTTTCCGGTACTTTCTCCTCCATGAAAAGACCGTGGAATCCCAAAGGTACACATCTATCCATCTCAGCTCTCGCAATTTCCGATAAATCCTTCGCATCCAACACAACAAGCATACTCCTCTGCTTGATGCCATCCAAAACAACACTCAAAACCACACCGTCATCTTCCTCTGCCTCCTTCACTCCTCCTGCCTCTCCCACATGATGCTTAGGATGGGGAACAAAGATAGGCTCGCCAACAGTATAACCTTCCGCACCCCAAGTCTTCCACGTCTGAGTTTTCATATCAATTTTCACGATTTTATCAACGAATACACCTGGAGCGTATTTTTCGGCTCTGTGGGTGCCATAGGCGTAGCGGTACGGGGAGGAGTAGAATTGTGGGTGGATGGTGGGTAATTCGATGTTGGAGATGTCGAAGTCTACTTTGGCGTCCCTTATAGGCAGAGATGCTGATGTAGAAGGGGTAGAGGTGGGAGGGGTGATATTGGATAGAATGAATCGACGCGCGGAGGGTACCTCGATTGATTGGCCAGAGGGATCGACGGTACGCATGTGGTCGACGTAGAGGAGGTTGAGGATGGCATTGGTCGGGTAGTATGATAGGTCGATGGTGATGTCGTCTTTGGTGGGATNGANTTGAGAGGGAGTGTCGTAGGCGTTGATGGTGTGGAAGGTGAAAAACGAGGGCGTCTGAGATAGTTGTTAGTCCATGAACGAGGGAAGTAGAGGAAGCCATGGAGCGCACCTTAAATTTGGCTACTACACCACCGTGTTGACGAGAAATGACGTAGAAGACAGCTTCGCGCTCTGGATTCCATGGTTTCAGGGATGATAGGATATCTTTGTGTTGAGGAGGGGAAGCACCGCTACGATGGTCATGAAACAACATCAGTCTCAGGGAAATGTTACGGAGAATCAAAGGACATACATATTGTAATCGGACTGCCAGATACTCAACACCACATATTTCTTCGTAAGCCCAAATGAGTGGATATACGCCATCGGTGCATCAGTGATCTCGGCCAAGATATCCACCCTTGCCTTGCCCTCAGGCTCCGAACTTGGCGTGGCTCTGAAGATCTTGTACACGCTCTTTGGCCCGAACTTCTGGACATAATTGAAGTATTCCCCAGTGCTTGGGTCCCTGCAGGAATGTGCAGCGCTGAATTGACCATCAAGTCGGGGGTCAAGGCGAGCATAGGTAACTAGCTCGAGAGGCTTGAGGCTATCGGGGTCCAGGACTTGAAGTCTGTTGGCATCGGTCTTGGCTACTAGATAGCGCAGACCAGTGGAGGCGGATGATTTGGTAGCGTTGTGCGACGACAAGCCAGGGATATTGGCCGACAGTGTGACACTGATATTTTCATTATCGGGTCTCTTGGGGAAAGACATGCTCGTACTGGCTTTGGGTTTGGCATTGGGATGGGCGGTGGTCTTTGGAGTAGGAACGAAAGAAGTGAAGAACTTTTGAAACAAGTTCTCACACGGATCGTCCTGTTTGCCGAAGGTCATATCGGGGACTGTCCCGAGCTGTTGGATTTGGCTGATACGACCGTCGCTAGAGGAACGATTTGAGTAGTAGACTTGACCCTTGGGTGTGATTTGGAAGTGGTGGTTCATGCCGAGACCGTCGAACCAATGGGAGGCACTGAACTCGGGCCTGGGTTTGGTATCTTGAGTGCTAGCTGTGGGCTGGATGCGGAAGGTACCAGGACCTGTGCGATACAGTGAACCAGAGAGCCATGAGGGGATTTGACCTTTGATAGGGAGGAGGATAGGTTCATGTTGAGGCTGAGCGTTCTCGAAGCCGGGGGCAGCCCAGGAGGGTTTTGCAGAGGATGTCATGGTGGTTCAGTGTAACGTCAGATCGCACATGATTGCAAAGACATGGGTTATAAGTAAACCTTCCATACTTGAGAATGATCCGGAAATCACATAGCCATTGACTGCGCTTCCTCGAGAGTGGCGGCGTTGATGGACTGATGCATTCTTCCCAGTCGAGCGCTGAACGGACTTAAAATCTCGCCGATGTATAACAGTCACATGGACAGATGATATTGGATACTAGTGACAAGAGGTAGAGTCAGCAATGAGCTACATTCATCAGCCGCGGCACGAAAGACGCATCAAGCATTACAATATGTAACATGGAAGAGGACCAGAAATACATTTTTGTACGGCAGCAACAGCATCTGATATGAGCACTCTGGTCAATCCTGTTAAACGCAAAGAAAGAGAAGAAATGAAGAAAATCTTGAACATGCATTTTGCAAAACGGCCACCTAGTTGCGACCCCTTCCACGACCTCTACCCCGTCCACGTCCGCGATCGCCACCACGGCCCCGTCCTCCTCGTCCTCTGACGACTTCGTCCTTTTTACGGCCCTTGGGTTTGGGCGCGTCATCGACGAGCAGAGTATCCAACGGCAAGGCGTCGGGGAGAACGAAGTAACGGATGTTGTTTCCGCGGATGGATAGGGAGTCCAGGCTTTGGGGATCGCGATTACGCGTCGTCATCTTGACTGTTTTCAAGTGGGTGTTCATCTGCATGTCAACGCCTGGTATACATCAGCCGATGAAAAATCGCGGATGCAGGACGCGAAACACACCAGTTATTGTGCCGTGGACTACCGAGCCGTTCTTGAGTTCAATCGTCACCGTCTCATTGTTCAATTTCATCAAGAATCTAGAGATGAAAAGCGGGTCAGAATGATGAAAACGGTACGTTCTCGGAAAGTGCATGCTATTATAAAGTTAATCCAGCACATATACCGAGATCCAACTAAGCACCAGCGATCGCAGACTCTGTAAGGGGTCCAACTAACCTCTGGACAGCCCGAAGGACCATCGCCACTGCGATAGAAAACCGCGACATAAATCACGATACATACCTGACAAGTTTCATTTTGAGGACGTGGCTTTCTTATTGACTGTTCCAGAGGACTTGATATGCACTCTCTAGACCTAGGCAAGAGAACGAAGAAGTTACTGTGGGTGATGGACGGCAACACGGTCGTCGTTGACTCTGGCGCCTAGTGTGGTCGAACAATTCAGTCGGAGTTCCAACTTGATCTGATCAGCGATCAAAGGCCAGCGACCCTTGTGTCCCGCATCCAACTATGGAGCTATTGGCTGCTGCAGGATAGCTTACACAAGAGCAAGACAGGTCTGCTGATTTTGCCCTCATGAGTCTCACTCCACAGTTTGTCACTGGGCGGTCATAGTCTAAAATAGCGTATCCTTCGTGTGAACTTGAATGGGTTTAAGGCTCCTCAGGAAGTTGCATTAGCTCAACTGTTGATTTTCCGACATTCCTACTATGGCCCCACTGCAAGGAGCTCGCGATTTTGTTGTCAACGACGCAGAGTTCACCGGACACCAGAATATCCAACACCAGAACATCAATATTGCAGGAAGGACCGGTATGGACTGGGCATTCTCTCAGAGAGGAACCATGGAATTGTCAAAGGGCGTTTCACATAGGCATTGACGTCCTCCTGGAAGCGTCTGCTCCAGAGGCAGCAGTAGACGCTGTAGAACAAGGGAACCGTCCCTCCTGTTATCCCGGCACGCGAGAGCAGTACATCCAAAGTATCACCGATTGGGTTACGTCAGACCATGACAACCACTTGCCGGTTTACTGGATGCATGGCCCAGCGGCCGTTGGTAAATCTGCCATAGCACAGACCTGCGCACAGAAGGTGAAAGACCTCGGTCACCTAGGCGCAGCTTTTTTCTTCTCCATCAACGGGCGCACCAAGGACCACGCTCGATTCTTCCCCACCATTGCGTACCAGCTTTCAACGGTCTTCGCGGAGTACCGTGAAATTCTGAATCGCCGAGTCCTCAGCGATAAAACCCTCGTCTCGAAAACCATGAAGACCCAATTCGAATCCCTCATCGCTGGGCCGCTCATGGAGCTGAAGTCACAGGGAAAGGAACTGGCGAAGAAATCAATCTTTATCGATGGCCTAGATGGATGCGAGAGTAATGAGGCGCAGGTGGAAATCATCGAGATTATCGCCGTATCTGTCCTTGCGGGATCGACACCTTTCTGTTGGGCCGTATTCAGCCGTGCCGAGCTACAAATCGCTTCGACATTCGAGCTTTCACATCTTTCCCCCCACTGCTTGTCAGTACACCTTCCCGTATCTCGCGACATCAACTACGAGATTGAGCTCTATCTGAGAGGGGGATTCGAAGATATACTCCGTCGTCAAGACTCGGTGTTAGTACTTCCAAGGCCCTCTGAGGAGGACATCAAAAAGCTTGTCGATGCCGCTGGGGGCCTATTCCATTACGCTTCTATTTTTCTACGCTTCATCAATACCCATTCGTATTCTGGCTTTCACGAGACATTACAAACTGTCCTTGAGGCCATAGCGCAACCTTGCGGCAACCAAATCACTCCCTTCGCTGAAATTGACCAGCTATACGCCCTTATTCTACGACGTGTGCCACAGGAGATTCGTCCAGTGACGTGCATGCTTTTACACTGTTTATCGGTAATGGATCGTGATCGCAGTCCTAAAGCCCAAAGTGCTGCTCTGGTTTGCAACTGGCTTGGCATCTCGGGGACAATGTTTAAACGTATATGCAATCATCTTCAAGCCGTCATCACCTATCAAAAACCATTGCATAACTTTCAGGTGTCTGATCCTACTATTGATCTCAATCGTTCGTACTTTGATCAAGATTCCCTATTCAAACCTTGCAAGTCATTAGAGCTCCAGCTCTTATCTGTTCACGGTACTTACAGCTTTGTCCACACAACATTCCGTGATTTCTTGTTGCGTCACAGACATTCGCCTAACATTTGGTATGGGGAGGGATCGATGGTAATGATTTTGAATCGAATGATGCAACAACATATACACTTGGCGTCTAGCTATCTTATCGAAGGTCCGTTCTTTGCCATGCAAAGGCCCCGATTTACCACTTATTCATGCCCTAGGATCACATTTGACTTCCAATGAAGTCAATTCTTCTGCTTCGCTCTCTTGGCCTCAGGGAAGCGAGTTTGTTGACTCGTTTATCAAACTATGGGCCTTTCGGATGTTCCAAATACTCCACTTATTCGATGACACGATACTTGGCAAACAGCCCGCGGGAGATTATAACCTTACTCCTAATCACCGGAATTTTTTCCGAAATTCCGACTACCGCAAGGTGTTCATTGCTGAAAGTATTCTGGATACATCACGCCCAATCGAAAACTTCCCGCGGCCACCGATCGAGACAAATCATGGCCGGCAAAATCGGTGGATTGAGGACACTCATTATCGATGCATTCCTCCAAATGCCTGGGATCAATTCAACACTACAAAATTCTGGAAGGTATGTTTATCTGTTGGCTCGGTTCGCTGTTCCTCACCTGAGAATCCACTAGGCCCTGAAGCGGCTTCGGAGTTCTGGCATTATCAGGTCGTACCATCCCCGGATGCCTGCAGCGCTAGCCTACCTTAAGAATCTGGTTTTGTCCAACAAACCTGGCAAACGGCGAGGAGTATATGAAATCGGTCGGGGTGAGAGGTCGGTGATCTGGTTCTGGGAGCTGGATACAAAGGAACAGTATTTCTGCGAGATTTGGACATTGAATTTCGCGAGAGCTATCGAGGTTTACGAGGCTGAGGGGCGGGGGATTTGGGAATATGTGACTAAATGTAGTGGTGCTGTCGGGAATGGACACTGCGCTACCGCGTTACCTTGTTTAGTATATGATCAGCGGATCATTTAGATTAGTACATTAGGTAGATTTCTGTAAAATTTACTATTGACTACCGTCTATCCGTTGCTACCACCATCGTGCGTTCCCGCACTCGCGTTCTGCGCGCTTCTCCCTTCGACAGGTGCGAGCTCGAAGGCGACGACCGAGACAAGCTACCGCTACATAGCGGAGACGAGACTCAGGCCAAACAGAAATATAGATATTTCTTTACCTAGTCAGATGATTTCTGGCTTAGGCCGGAAATCACTCTTTCATCATGGATCACATAAATAGGAGCTCAAAGTGAGCCAATGTTTATTGCAGGCTTCAAATCATTCAAAATCCAAACCAAGTTTAAAATCATCAGGCTGGCAGGCCCAGCCAGATTATACAGTACCAGGCTCATGTGACCCGAACGCTCCTGACGTTCAATCTTGAGTGTGGACATCTTCCGCTTGACATTCAATCATTAGCTCAAAGTCTCTGAACCACCGCCAACGACATGGCTCCATTGCAAGGAGCCCATGATTTTGTGATCCACAGTGCCGGATTTATTGCTCAGCAAAGTATTCTGCAAATTCAGCAAAGTTTTGTGAAAGTAATGGGTATAACTGCTACGGGGTAGGTGCACTTCGCTTACGGTCATGACACTGGGTGATAAATTTTATAGACATTGACATTCTTCTTAGGGCTTCTACACCCAAAGCTGCGGTGGACTCCGGAGAACAAGGTCACGATCCCTGACGCTATCCAGGCATTAGGAAACAATACATACAAGATATTACCAGTTAGGCCACAACAACCAGCGACAGCCACCTGCCAATTATCTGAAAACATGTCCCAGCCGGTGTTGGAAAATCCGCTGTAGCTCAGACCTGCGCACAAAGGCTGAAGGTCTACGGTCACCTCAGCGCACCATTCTTCTTCTCCATCATTGGGCGCCGAAATGATCACAGCCGCTTCTTCCCCCACCATTGCCCACCAGCCCTCAATAATTCTTGCAGACTACCGCGAAATTGTTGGTTATCGGATTCTAATCNACGAAACGCTTGTCTCGGGTAACATGAAGGTTTAATTCTGTTCTACTCATGGCGAGTTTGCTGCAGTCGCTCATACANCTTCATGCTACAATCAGCCTGACCGTATCATCTAACCCTTCCTTCGGCGTTGATGCCACTTAAAACACTTTTCTCCATTCTCAAACCTGGGAGAGGCGCGGATTGTTTGAGATCGGATGTGGGGAGACATCTGTCATCTGATATTTGGTATGACATGGAGAAACAGTATTTCCGCGACTTCTTGACGGCGGATTCTCAACGGCCATGGAGATTTGCGCAGGTCGAACTGATCGAAAGTTTGGGACAATCTGTTTCATGGAGTGTAGACCGCGAGCTCGGAGTAGCTTCTAGTAGTATGGAATATCGTTAGAAGCAGAATTCGGTACGACTCTAAAACAGTCATTTCTTCACCTATTATCATAGTAATAGCCGGTACGGGCATTGAGGTATCCGAAGATTCGACCTTAAAGCCTGTATGGACTAAGCCTAGCAGTCAAGACGGAATTTAGCCCCATCTAAGGTCTAACTAGATCCATTAATTTTATTTGCTTATGGTGAGTTTGAATCTTAGCTATTTAGACATACCGTCTACCCGATTTCATTGAATACAGTACATAGCTTTGTGTATATACTAAGGTTGTTCAGGTGGCCGTAAAAAGTCGGTCCGGCATGCACAGTCGCGGTGAATTATCACTCAAGAAATATTTTTTACGCCTTTATCATTGGCCACTCAGCTCATGTCGCTAGCAATGGCTGTGGGAAAGGACTCCCCTACCCCTTAGAAAAAGCCATTTGCTCATGATCTCTTGCTTCTCAAAACGCTGGGCAAGCTCTCCCACAGACCGTCACATGTGCGATCAAACAAGGCCAGATTGCCGAGGTGTTTTCGCGCAGACCTGCCACGACTTGCGATGCTCAGGTACCATTCATGGCAATAGACAACGACACTAGCTTGATATGTGCACCATAAATAGATGGGGCCCTTTTGGTGTTTGCCCGTCCTTCACCGCTAGGACGTTTGGATCTCATTTTCGATGTACCCTATCATCTCGGAGGCTGAATATTGAAAAAAATAACCCCTCTGACTGTGATACTGCTCGGCACTGTGTCAGCGCCTCTAGGCTCAACCTAGAGGTGAGAAATCGGTGACTTGCTGGGAGATTGATATAATGGAAGGTATCATCTGTCAGCGTGAGTATTGGTTGGACAGCTTCTGACTCCATGATATGGCTTCCTAGATTGTGCTTGAAACAGATCGGTCACTGTGTTTCCAGCCGCCCCGCCAAGCTGATGTGAGTCGCCGAGCACTTTTTCAAAATTTCGCTGATGCCCCCGAGAAGCTGTGGACGTCTCCCACTTTACATAAACCATTCTCTCGAAATCTCTGGAGTGACAAATCCATCTCTCCCCTCGCCATGGCTCTACTGGAGGGAGCACACGATTTTGTGCTCAACAACGCTGAGTTCAATATTCAGCAGAGCATCGTGAATGTAGGGAGTATGACTGGTACGGGCTAGGCACACGACAGTCAAGCAATTATGGCACTGAATGATTCATATTACAGGCATTGACTTTCTTCTTGGAGCTGCCACACCAGAAGCCGCACTGGATTCTGGAGAACGACGATATGATCCTTTATGCTATCCAGGCACACGAGAACAATACATACAAGATATCACGAGGTGGGCCACCAGGGCCAGCGACGACAAGCTACCGATCTACTGGATGCATGGCCCAGCTGGTGTTGGAAAATCGGCCATAGCCCAGACCTCTGCGCAAAAGTTGAAGGACTCCGGCCACCTCGGGGGAGCATTCTTCTTCTCCATCAGTGGGCGCCGAAATGACCACACCCGCTTCTTTCCCACCATTGCTTATCAGCTTTCAACAGTTCTTGTGGACTACCGCGAGATTGTTGATCGTCAGATTCTGATTGATAAGACCCTCGTCTCGAAAACCATGAAGGCTCAATTCCAACATCTCATCGCCGGGCCGCTCATGGAGCTGAAGTCCCAGGGAAAGGAAGTGGCAAGAAGGTCGATCTTCGTTGACGGTCTAGATGAATGCCAAAGCAAGGAGGCTCAGGCGGAAATCATTGAGATCATTGCAGCGTCTGTGCGCGCACAATCAACGCCTTTCTGCTGGGCTGTGTTCAGTCGTGCCGAACCACAAATTCTTTCCACATTCGAGCTCAGCCATATATCCCCTTACTGTTCTTCAGTACATCTTCCCATATCTCGCGATATCGACCATGAGATCGAGCTCTACCTACGTGGAAGCTTTGAGAACATGCTTCGTCGTCGAAATTTGGTGATGGACCCGATGTGGCCTACGGACGAGGATATCAAAAAGCTCCTCAATGGAGCGGCAGGACTATTTGCCTATGCCTCCGTTCTGCTACGCTTCATCGATACTCATTCCGTCTCCGGGTTTCAACAGACATTCAGTGATGTCCTCAAGGTCATAATGCAGCCCCGCTCACATGAGATCACACCGTTTAAGGATCTCGATAGGCTTTACACCCTCATTCTGCAACGTGTACCAGAGGACATTCTCCCCTCCATGCACCTCCTTCTCTTCGGTATGGTGTGGCATGATTGGAGCGATGACTGGCGGGAGTCCGCTGCTGTGGTTTGCAATGCTCTCGGTATTTCAGAAACCATTTTCCGATGCACGTGCAACTACCTTCGGGCCGTTATTGTCTATCATGAACGCCTCTGTCCCTTTGAAGGGGCTGATATGAACGTTGACCTCACTCGCTCGTACTTTGAGCAGGGCCCGTCATTCAAGCCTAGCGCCTTGCTTAGGAAAATGCTCCATGAGGTTCACGGGACCTTTGGGTTTCTTCACAAATCATTCCGTGATTTTTTGTTGGATCCCAGTCGCTCATCCGCTGTTTGGTATTTGAACGAGTCTGCTGAGAAGTACTTTGATCGTTTGAGTGAACAAAGTCTGCATTACGCACCCAGTTATATTATTAAGGGTATGCTCTGGTTTGAGGATATCGGTTGGTCAACAACACGATTAGGTCCTCCACAAGTCTCTCGTGGCCACAAGGGTGCGAGTTTGTAGACTCATTTCTCAAACTCAATGCCTTTTCGAGTAACATGTCTCTTCCTCCAATCTATCCTCAATGGTATCATATTCGGTCGAGTATTCTCATCGTCGACGCGTCGGAGACTCCTGGCATCTGATAGCCGCAAAGTCATAATTGCCTGTCTAATGTTCGGCGAATTTTGGCCGGAGGTGGTCTCAGTTTGGGATACTATTGATCAACGTCGTCTTGGGCGCTTCAAGTGTGCCAATGCCACGGCTTTTCGATGTATTCAGTTAGAGTCAGACCTGAGAACGTTCAGCTACGCGAGATTCTTGAGAGTGCGTAACCTATCTCTTGTTTCTTTTAAACCCATGCCTAATTTATTGCAGTCGCTCATACACCTTCGTGCTCCAATCAGACCGTATCATCCAAAGCTTCCTTCGGCGTTGTCGTCAGTTTACACTGTTTTCTCCTTACTCAAACCTGGAAGCAAACATGGATTGTATGAGATTGGTCGTGGAGAGCAGTCTGCTATTTGGTATTGGGAGTATGACCCCGAGAAAAGATATTATCGCGACTTTTGGACGGTGGATTTCTCGGAGGCCATGGAGATTTACAAGTCGGAGGGATCGAAGGTGTGGGAAAACCTCCCCCCATCTAGATGGGAAGTAAAGTAGTGGGGTGGACGAAACAACGGTCACGAGTGGTCACGAAGTGGCCGCTAGTAATAAGTATGTGAGGTTAACACGATGCCGGATCAATACTACGACAATTAACATGCCAGAACCCCTTAACTACTACGTCATTAATTCGAGGCCTCGGTGTATAGAGTCTCACGAGTTGCAGTGGTATAGCCCTCTGGCATGAGTAGCTATCTAAGCAAGACATTATATTATTACCCGAGCGGCGAGTATACAGTACTGCGATCTGGTGCTTGGGTAAATTTGTTAGGTGCGAAAGGATGTATTTAGGTTGTATTTAGGCAGTAGATGTATCATAGCGCTGGACTTGAGTGTTCGATAGAGTGAGACTCAAGCGAGAGCTTTCTTCACTCTCGCTAGATTGCGGCTTGATTACTATAGAGGGCGTGGAATTAGAACAGGCGACAAATACTTAATCCGTCACCGAAAGGGTTGCTGGCGGTTGACCATCGTTTGGTGTCACGAGGAGACCTTGCGTATCGCGAGCTTCATGACCTGATAAGCTACAGGCTCCGGTGCTTCCAGTGTAGTTCTCACCTTTAATCTATTGAAATCTAACACTCCAAATTAGGTGTAAAGATTTGAATGTGGCTAAATATGGATCAACAGATCGCCAGTCGGTCATGTGCTTTCGTGTTCCACCCACGTGACTGACGCGATGCTGAGTTCAACGGCCGGCTCACCATTGGCCGAGTGTTACCCTGTCAGCCAGCACCCTCAAGCCTTTCGAGAAACCCACAGGACATCAAGGTCAAGAAACCTGGCGCTCATACAACTGGCATCCCCAGTAACCGTCAATGGCCTCGCACAGAATCAAGATTGCAGCTCGCCTTCGGCCATCTTTGCCTGGAGAAATAACGGACGACGATATCGCTGTTCACCACCCTTCCGATGATTCTTCCGACTCGACAGGAGGGAGCTATATATCGGTCGTCAACCCGAGAGATATCACACAGATCTTCAAGTTTCCGTGAGTGTCATATCGTCATTTCGCGTTGATGATATAGATGGTCTAATATCACGAGGGGGAAAGATTTACTAGCTGTTATGGACATGACTCAACGCAGGAAGAAATATTCGACACCGATGTGGAACCATTGCTAGATGTTGTGTATAGTGGGGTGGTGAGTAACGTGTCTATTGACAGAAAGCAGCTGAACTGATTCGCTCTTCGAGACTGTAACTATTTTCGCCTATGGCGTCACTTCCTCTGGCAAAACGCATACAATGCAAGGCACGAGAACCGAACCCGGCATTATACCTCGCACAGTACAGGTGCATCCACCTACTTTACCCCGTTTCTGTCGCGAATGAACTAATTAACTTGCATATTTCTAGGCACTTTTCAATCGGCAAAGTCGATATCAACAGTACCAACTCTCATTTCACATGTCATACATGGAGCTCTATAAAGACGAGCCCTACGACCTGCTTGTCACTCGCGAAAATGTGCTACCTTTGAACCTCCTCATCGAATATGATCGCTCATTCTCTTATTTCATCCAGGCACCTAAACTACCTGTCCGTGAAGACGGCAATGGTATGGTCTTCGTGGCAAATCTCTCTTCAGTACCAATCGAGTCGGTGGCTGAGTTCGAGGCTATCTATAAGTGAGATAATGCATTCTTTCAATACATGGTAGATGCTAAAGCATAAGCTAGTCAAGCCACGAAGAACCGTTCGATAGGGGCCACGAATCTCAACCGAGCTTCCTCACGCTCCCATGCAATTTTGACCATTGAGATCATGATGGTCGATCCCTCCGAACAAAAAAGTGAGACAAATGTGTTTTTCAAATATTCCTTTTCTCATTGGTAAAATAGCTCTGACCGGCAAGATAAACCTCGTGGACTTGGCTGGATCGGAGAACAACAAGGTTAATACCCATCCTGATCGTCCTCACTTTTGAATGCTGATTCTTTGCTCTTATGTAGCTGACTGGCAACGACCCCTCTCGTATGGCAGAATCAAAGGCCATCAACCAATCCCTCAGCGTGCTCGGACAGGTCGTGCATGCTCTAAACCAGGGGGCCGTTCGTCTAGTCTCTCTCAGTCTTGCTGGACCTCTAACCAATCTTCTGAACAGCCTCGCATTCCTTACCGAAACTCGAAGCTTACTCGACTGCTCCAAGATGCCCTTGGAGGCGCCTCTGTTGGACTACTTATTTGCAACCTAGCTCCAGGATCCAAGTTCCGTCAAGATACCCTCAATACCCTCAAGTCAGTTGTTTTGACTGTTCCGTTTCTGACAATCACTGACCATGACGCAATCACAGTTTCGCAACCCGTACGAAGAACGTGGAAAACAAACCTGTCATTAATGAACGCGGTACGTGCTAGACCTCATGCCAATGAATCCAGCCATAACTTTGACTCCCATTTAGATAACCGGCCAGTACCTAAACCTCACTTCGCCGCCCCTCCTGCGCCAAAACCAGCTGCAACGATACTTCAGCCAATCACTACAGCAGGTTCATCGTCATCATCCTCGAGCACTGCTGTGGCAGCGGCCGGGAAAGCGCGAGCTTCGCTTTGCCCAAATCCCAATGCACCTCGCTCACGGGTGCCACGTGTATCGAACGTGGGCGTAGGTGGAACCGTATACCAGAGATTTGCGATCCCTGGGGGGCTCTCGGGCAGCGGGAGAAGATCATTAGAGAACATCGACGAGAAATCTGCCATGGGTGGACTCGGCGGCCTAGGGTTGACCGAGAAAGAGATTGAGGAGAAGGTGAGTTTTCTTCCTGGTTGCAAGATTTCAGAAATTTTCTTGGCCGCTTTCTCGCGTTTTTCGCCCCCGGCTCGACCGGGCTCGCTCCTGTCGGGAATGAACTCGGAATTCCGACAAGTTCTGGTTCCTGGCNTTCNNTTCTCCGTGCACTGCAGTGCTGTCTCTTGCTCAGGGCTNNAACGCAAGCAATGGTTGCCTTGAACTNCGGTGATATCCCAGCTGCGAATCCATTGTGCCTTGGGTACAGCCGCTCTACGACCTCTCATTTCGGGTCTAGTGTGGAGTATTGTGGCGAGACCGAGAATCGGACTCTTTGCCCACTTGGCTAGCTGAGTCGGGGTGTGGCCGACTCTTGTGATGACGATAGCGACGATCTTGCGTCCGTTGTCATACACACAAACCCTGTTCGGGTTGATAGACGCCTTTGCCACAGGCTAATCCCACGCAACCACCCACACGCAACACTCACAAAAGAGTTTCTCACATTCTCTTTCACATTGAAGCTCAAACACTTCCTTGCTGTTTCATTGATGCGATCCTGCAATGGTGCAATTGTCCTTTGGGCTGAATTATTCATTCCATTCATAGATCATGAAGGTCGTGGAAGCAGAGGTTGCTAAGCGCCTGGCGGCTGAAAGGGAGAAGGATGAAGAAGAACGGAGAGCGCGGGGGAAAGAGGAAGCCGAGAGGATCGCCAGGGAGAAAGAAGAAAGGATCATGGCTCAGCATTCTCCGAGCAAGAGGAGCACATCGTTACCGTCAGGTGTACTCACGCCACTACTAAAGAAACATAAGGATCTGGATGACGAATTACGCTCAAGATTGCAAGAATTGGAGCGGAAGCTGTGGGTCGTTTGTTTCGAGATTTTCCCTACATGATTCCTTATCAAGCGTTCACTGGCGATTTTCTGACCATTTGATTATCTTATCTACAGGGAGCAAGGACATAAGGAGACATCACTTGCAGGTGTGCTTTCCCCGGTTTCTAAGAAGAAGACAGGGAGAGCCTATGTCTCCCTTGCCCGAGCCTACTCCGAAAAGTACGCTATCGGTTTCTCATTGTTGTTTAAACCCTGCTAACCCGATCGATCATCGATTGCAGGGGTAAACTTGAAGATGCTTTGGAGCTTTATCGCCGAGCAGAAGCTTATGTGCCAGACAATATCAAACTGAAAGAGAGGTGGATACTCTTTGTCATTCACGTCTTTCTCCTGAAACTCGAAGGCGAACGACGACATCTCTGACGAATTTATTTTCTGTTTATTTTTCTGCTATATTTTTCTCATTTATCGTCACCATCTCTATTTTTCCGAACATCTCCGTATCTCGCCATTGATTCGATCGTTGTCGCCTCGTTCCCCCACCTCGATTTCGCCTTGGCCCCCTGATTGCGATTTACAAACCGTCATCAACTCGGCACTGACCGCCCTAATAGGATCATTGAGCTTGAATGGGCGGTAAAGAATAACAAGGAATTCGTACCGACGCCGAAGCCTCCAAGGAAAGAGAAGAAGGGAAAGAAGGGAAGCAGAAAGGGCCAGCCGACCGAGAGCGACTCTGCAGATCCGAACTCTGAGCTGAACGAGAGTGGTCGAGGAACAGACACAGATATTCTGATGGATGAAGATGCGAAGCCTATTGCTCGGGACTACGACTATCATCACAAATTCGGAAGTTCGTCGGTAACGGAGTTTGGCATGGAGATCACTAATACTACTTCAAATGGAAGCGGTATGGCCCATGGAGGAAGTGTCATCGCCTCCGGTTCGAGTCCGAGGTTATGCAAGCGACTGTTTGCTGATGTCGAGGACAATCGAGATCAAGATGGTGATGGAGTTCAGGATGCTAGAACGCCGAAGAAGGTTAAGCTAACCGATCTGAAGGCATCTGATGGTTTAGATAGTGAGGATGAAGTAGAAGGCGAAGTATGGCAAGGGGAACTTCAGTCAGCTCCCCTGAAGGAGAGGAAGGCCGTCGTACCTGTTTAGGCAGTTTTTTTTCTTCATTGGTGGCTATGACGATCGGAGTTCCGTGTCTTTTTTTCTCTTGTGTAACTTATTTCTGGTGTATCACCCACAACTTGACTTGCCCTTTCTCGCCCGTTGTTTTGATAATTGCATCGTTTTCATCTCTCTTCTTGTCTTATCACTCAGAGCACTTTTGGTGTAGTAACATATACTTTCATCGATATCGCCATAATTGTTGACGAGCACTATATTTGTTGCAGTAGTTGAAGCCTTGTGGCCCTTGGAATAAGTACCATTCCATCATCCATCGAGCTACGGCTGAACTTCCAGCTAGAAACAGCTTCCTCGACGCCCCGCAGTCGGTACTGGGCCGGCAAACACCATTAAGAACTCTTTCATGGGAATCAAAATCCCCGGGGGGGAACTCTTCGCTCAGGGTATTAAGTCGGCAAGCTAAAAATAGCCGGAGGAGGAAGCCATTTTTGGCAATCCAAGCCCTTTCCGTCTATCGATCACCCAATCATCGACCATTTATTATTTGAGGTATGACATACTTATCGACCTCATCTGGCCTGATCACAGTTGACGGTGGACGAGAGGACAAGTCGGTTTCCCACAGAAGCCAAAATCTAGCTGAAAGTGGTGTGAGACGTTCTTATTGCGGGGTTTCATGAGACTACTTTTTGTAGCCGTTCGACTACTTCATCTCCCGACCAATTCAACTCATTTTTCTACCCTTAGTCAAAGCTCCTCGAAACTCACGAAATATGTCCGCGGTTCCTGCGCCTGGCCTCCACATACCCTTAACGCCAATCGAGGAGCAGCTCAGAACGCATGCGATCCTGTGTTCTGTCGGATTCTTAGTGATATTGCCTATCGGAGCGTTGATCGCGAGATATTCACGCACATTCACCACGAAGTGAGTATGTCAGGGCGAGCAGCAGTCTCTGACTGGTAGCTTCGTCCCGTTAGGGGCGAGATTGAGCTTTCAGGGCTCTGCCCGTCGTTCGACTGTTCAGTCGTGTGGCGCTTTCGTTATGAACTATTGTCGTTTGAAGGCATTGACATTCAATCATGTGTAGGTGGCTGCTACCCCACTGGATAATTCAATTCGTCATTGCTGGGCCTATCATCTTTGCAGGCTGGGCATTGGGCTACAAGAGCGCGGAAGAGCTTCAGCCTGTACCTCCGACTCACTTCTTCGATACCCACCTGAAATGTGGTTTGGCCCTTCTCATCCTATACCTCGTGCAACTCCTTCTCGGATTGTCTGCTCATTTTTTCAAATACCGAAGGCTGCTGCGCGGACATCGCGCACCTCAGAACTATCTACATGTGATTGTTGGAATTGCCATCTTCATTTTGGCTGCGTATCAGGTATGTAACATCGTAGATTTGTGTCGCGTGTTCCTGGTCGGGTGCGGCGCATCCCGACTGACCTAGCATTTTGAATACCTAGAGTGCAAAGTCCCTGCATATGTCTGGCGCCCATTGTCAAGAGTGCACAGCCCACTTAGCATTCCTTCATTTGTCTGACTGCTCCTTCAAGGCAGTTGCCACTGCTGCGGCGCCGACAATTATTTCTATTTATAAGATTTGACACTCTCGAATTCTTAAATTCTTGTTCCGGCCTTGACTTTTAGAACGATGTCTAACGCCACATCTCCATTCACAGATGCATTACGGTCTGTACACTGAGTGGGTGCTGAGGACTGGGGGGCTACATATAGTGCCTGTGGCCGCTAAAAACGCTTGGATCGCGCTCATTGTGGTGCGCAAATTTTCCCGTTCATAGAATCATTAATCAAACCCAACATTCATGGGCGGTATTGCTAATAGGTTTTCTGGGCACTCTATATTCTGGGCATGGGCTTCTTACCGAGACAAGCTCGACAAGAAAGTCAATTTAGAGCTAATCTACAATCGAAGGAATCGGAGGATCATCTGAATAGGGCAGAGAACAATGGATCGAGATAGCGATCATATTTCGGGGGTTATATACAGACAGAGACAGAGACACCGGCTAGATTATGGTGTAATGGTAGTGGAGACAGGAGCACGAGTTATGGATACAGCGGTTGTGAGCTTTAGCTACAGTTAATCGAAGACGTTCAGAATCAGAAGAAAGGAAAGGAAAAATCTCTATGGGTAATGGTAGTTTAGCTACAGCGGAGATGAAAGCAGGAAAGGCTACAGATTAGCAAATGAAAGCACCGAGAGGAATAAATAGTTCTGGGTATTATCGGAGACAGAACATGGTCGGCAAAGAATGGGGAAATTATGATGGTCCGATTAAATTCCTTGTGCAATGGCCGTTGCTTTCTTGAACCCGAATGCGTCTAGGGGTATTGTCCGGGGTTCTGTTGAGTTGGATATCCTCCACCGCTGGTGTAGTGCATCTCGGTGGTCCATTGCGCAGTAGATCCTGTTGAAGGGGAAGTCGCTGTACCTGCTGGGCCATAAGACATCATGTATTGCTGATACTGGTCTTGTCTGTGGGTAGGATGGGTGGTAGTATCGACGGGACTATTTGGATTAGAGCGATGGGGAGAAACGGAATGACTGGTATGCTGGTGGTAGGGGGAAGTTGGAACGATTCCTTGGGGATACTGGCCTTGGGGATGCATCGGGGGAACGGTAGGAATCGCTGGTCCAAGGGGAACGACAGGGGAATTCAAGCCTAAGAAGTCTGGGAAAGGTCTGTCGAAGAAGAGTGCTCCAACCAAAAGAGAGCTGGAGTTCTGGGCCGGATAAATGATCATGCCTGCTCCCAAGAGTGCAGGAGTTCCCCATGGAGCAATAGCAACCTTCGAGAGAAGCTCAATCGCGAGGAAATTGACTTGACGTGGAATGTAGAGCTCACCGTCTCATTCTCGTACAGAACTCGGGATAAATTGCGGAACATAAGCTCGTTAGCTGAGCTGTGTCCGCTATCACGGATGTGGCGGTCAGCGACGAAGGTGCACATCGGAACAGCGTACTGCTGGACGTAGGAAAGGACATCGCGCAAGACCCGCCTTTCATGTAAGACGCGTGCAATGAACTGCGTGGGCCAACTGCGCACTCTACTACGACATGGTCAAATCAGTGTTGCACATGAGAGAAAGGATCTCTTCGCACCTATCTCCGTCAATCTCTAGAGCCGCAACCCGTATGTCCTGACTTCCAGCTCTGTCGGAGGGCCGAGTACCGCTGACGATGATGCCACCTCGCCAAGGAACGACCGGGGGTGTCTGCTGAGTCTGCGTCTGGTCGACGGGAGAGGGCACGAAGCTGGATGTGGGTACGCGGTAGACCATTTTGAAGATGTCGGAAAAACCTCATGACTGGCTTGCCTTTAACTGTTCAGGCCAGTGCTGGGGAAAAAGCTGATGAATATAAAATCAGGGACAAAATGCCACTATACCGACTTGGAAAGCTGAAATTGATGGCACTAATGTCATCGCATGATCCAAATGACGACGCGCATCACCAAGGTACTCCCCTCAAAATTGTCTATCTCAATCTGAAATCTCCATAAGGGGACGACTTAAGAAGTTCATAAAGTGGATGCAAGGAGGAGAGAATTACTGGTTACATAGTAACGGATCTAGATAAGACCACTGGCGATCCGGGACAATCTCTGAGTGAACAGGATCAGACGCGATAGATCTCACATTTCTATCAATGCATTATTTAATGGTGATATGGTCGCCTTTTGCAACGAACGCGAATGTATTGTGCCTGTTGCGTCCCATCTGGCAATTGAACATATTCTTAGCATTCTACTCGACCTCTCTTGCAATGGTAGTAGGGTATGGGTTAAGAAGAGCGGCTGGCCTCTGATAAAGATATGAGTATAGCGACTGATTGGTGTCAATGGTCGAAACCTCGAGCCTCGTGGCCGAGTCATCTGTTAACGAAAGAAGGCTTGAGTCCCACCTAGGCTTTGAATAGCCCAGCTCAGCCTTCGATTGTCCTATGATGCAATGATATGTGTGTTGAAAATCAGGTACATTCGTAGCAACGGCTCTCGCCCACGTGCAGCTAAGACTGACCGGCATCGCCGTAAGGTGCAAATGCGAGTCTTGGGAGGTGGGAGTAAAATCCGTGAGACCTACGGAACAAACCACGTTCTAGCCACGTGGATCGGGACCTTGACGACAACGTGGCTCTCCGCGGTCCGTGCACCCGGGCGCTCCGGTATTAACTGGATGGATTGTCAAGACGATTGGCTCTGCAAATTTGACCCTGGCTACTGAGATTATCTGCCACAGTTTCAGTTGAGATTCTATAAGTTTATGCGAATCCGCATAATGCGATGGAACAAAACTGGGTGAACCGCTAAGTTACAGGCATTACACACCCGGCTAGTAAGCAAATTACTAAGCGTCAGTGCCTAAGAGCTGAGCTTTGGTGGAGCAGGGTGTTTTCATCAGTGAACTTGCAGCACCAATATAAGATTCAAGTCGATAGCAGGTTCCCACATGCCAGCGACATCTTTTTTGCCCCTCAGCCTGCAGGATCCTGATACTGGAGACCAGGACAACGTCTTGATCATATGATCTGTACAGAAGCCTCTCTGGTTGAATTGAATCTCTTCGCTAAGCGTACGTTGCTGCAAGGGCGCGTCAGTGAGCTATGCCGATAGCTCCGAGGTATCAATCGGGTACGGATGTATTGTCCCAGATGTTCCCCGAAATGGGTTGACGAGCGCGAAACAAAGACTCGCGGTTTGGATTTATGGATTTGCTCAATCACTCCCCAATTCAATTCGCGGAAGTAAGGGCACTGATTGATCTTCTAAATTGCTGATCACCATCGATTCCAGAGATCTTGAACCTGAGCGTCTCCCTGGTATTCATCATCAGGACAAGGATGCCTTATCATTCTCGTCGCCACACAGTCTGATGACCGGGGCACAGTTTTGGTCATTTACTCATGCAAATGGTCCCTTGTTTCATCCTATTTCTTTGTCGCATGACTTGAGGTCTTGCCGCTGTGCGGAGGGACTGAGTGACCATTGAGCTGCTAGCTTTCCCAGCCTTTGAGCGGGCAAGTGACTGAGCACAAATTACGCGTCAGCCGGAGTGTCCGATGTAACTCCAGGGTCTCCAGAATTGGGGCTTTGGTCCACGTGTTAAGCCATTGAAATTTGTGGTTATTGCAACCATGCATATTTCTCTCACAATCTTACCTGACCTACAGCTGATTTGGTCCGAACTTTTCATGGAAAACTGTCGAGAGTCATAATTATGAGTTGAGATATTTGTAAGGACGCTCCGCTGGAATCATGATGCTTCGTCCCAGACTAGCGCAGATACAGCGTAGTCGCTTTCTTTTCGTTCCGTGATGCTGAAGGCGAGAAGCTCCTATCCGTATGTGTATCTTGCCCCGGCTCGGAGCGATCCTCGTGTTTCGCATTTCTTCTTTTGGATACCAGGGGCAATCTACCCTTGCCGACGCAAGGGACGCGAGTCGCTTGAACATGTCGTTCCCACAGAGTATAGAGTTCTCTCACACCAATACCCTTCCGATTGTCTGGCTTCTTGTATCACTTAAACAGAAAGTCTTTGCCGAAATGTCCGAGTAAGCGACGAGTCGATACGTAGAGCACCTCAGCTTCGTTGAAGAGTTACTTTGGTCGTTTGACTTAAGGACTTTACCTCGATCTCGCGGATTGTCACATCGGGCGCCGGGGCTCGATCCTCCTGAATTTGTGGGGCAGAGTGGGGTTGATCTTATCAAAGCCTTTATGGCCCTGGTACCTGCCGGCCTAAATGGCGAGAGAGAAATGATGCCACAAAAACCACTGGCCAGGGCAACGAACGCAGAAATCTAGTATTAAGAAATGCTGCACCATGAATGACGCACTAGAAGCTAGTAGGGTTCGCTGCAATGTAACTTAGCTCTCAGGTAGTGAATTCATGTTTAGCGTTCCCGACACCACCAGCCTCAGGAAAATTTCCCATCTGGTGAAGCAATTGAGGAAGCAAAGGTTTTCCACTGGAAATTTGGGCTGCAGCTCCTGAATTCGCACCTTTAGGCAAAGATTTAGGGAAATTCAGAAGCTGGAGAAAATTTACTAATCAAGAATTAGAGCCTATTTCCTTTTTCCGCCTCGCCGCTCCAGGTCACCTCCCCAAAGCTACATCAAATCAGAAAACCTCGTTTAGCCCCCCACTCGGGTACCGTTTTTGTCGGTGCATTGCCACCAGACGCTGCACTCGGGGAACAATCCGGTTGGTTCATCGCCGGCATCCTTCAACAACAGAGCAACGACGCCATGTGGCGGAATCTCATGCGCTGTAAAGTTCCTTACGGCGGTTCCGTTGTCTGTATGGGTCCACAAGTCCTGAAAATCGCATCGGTCCGCTGTTATAAGCTTGAATCTCAGAAGCATCGTTTCTTATTCTGCTCACCCGAACAGAGTACTGGCGACCGGCATTAATCCAAGGGGACTCGGTGAGATTGAAAGTCATGGAAGCGGGCTCTTCCAGCGTATTCAGCTAGATGGAAATTTGAGTCACGTCGCTACCGAAGCATCAAATATGAACGGAGAACTCACCAACATGATGACGGTGCCATCCCGAGTTGGTCCACTCCAATATTGGGCGGGATGCGTACTGTTGCTGGTCCAATCTGGCTGTACCACAAGTAAGCCCAGGGATAGCAACCAGATAAACCAAGCCATTGCAACTAACATTGATGCCCCACCTGAAAGGCGAAATGCTCTTGCCAACTACAGGATCCTGATTGATATCCAGGATCTCTTTATTCTTGAGGATATCCAGAATATCAGGTGTGATTGAGGATAACTTGTATTGATGTCCAGGATTAACCACTCTACAGGTGTGTTCAAAATAAAGAACTCACGTTTGTACCGATCTGCATTTACAAAGCAGTATATCAGCCCAAGATGACTTATGCAGCTCCAAAGAATGAACTGACGAGCAACGGTGATTTCATTAACGCCCAAGCCGTGAAGTGGGACTTAGCTTCTTCGTATGTCAACCCACCGTTTCCACTGTATGACATCCATCAATGGATTGCTACGTTTCGGAGTATGCTTCTGACGCACAGTTGTAGCTAGGTCACGGTAACTTCGAGTTAGTCGAATTAGGCAGGCTTAAAGAAACAGGATATACCATATCCAAGTCATTCCTACCGTAAAAGTCGGTCGCTTGTGTAAGGAAGGAATTGCTAGCCCAAGGAGGTGCTGGTAACCAAGCTCTATACCCGATCATCAAGAGAAGCCACCCACAAATTAATGATAAACGCAAGCGACTCCCACTGAGGAGCAATATCCCCCGTTGTCTGAGATATCGAGGACACCACCATGAGTTTCCGAGAAACAGATTTCCGAAGCGAACGATTGCCATACCCTCCAGCTCTGTCCAAATTCAGCACCCCAGCTGTTTTTAGAACGCATCAGCTCCCGTTGTCATCGCCTGGTTATGTTTGGTCTCTACTTACAGCCAAACCTGGCTCTAAACAGCGTAGTTTGTTAGTACCCGAAGCTTCTCCAAAGAGGTCTCTGATGATGAGGGAGCTAACGCACCCAGCCCCCATTCACACAGGGAGAAAGCGATAGGAGTTCTGCGGGTTTCTGTGGCGACTTGTTTGACGGCATCTGCCATTCGCTGGTATTTTCCGACGATTCCGGTGCGGGTGATGCTATCGTAAGGGACTGAGAAGATGATTTCTCTCTATGAGCGTCATTGTTTCTTTCATGAACTTTCATTAAACTTACTCGCGCAGTTGTCATACTTCAAATAGTCAAATCCCCAGTTAGCGAAGGTACGGAGATCACGAAGCTCATTTCCCCATGAGCCTGGGTAGCCACCGCAGGTGAACCATCCAGAATCACCGTACTGTATTGAATCAGGTACATATACGGGCAATGTCACTATCTTATCAGACTTACAATTCCGGTCTTGCTGCGTTACGGCAGATGTGAATGAGTCACCGCGAAGCTATTATTGCCACGAGACAGACTCACAATCCAAGCGCATGAATCTGATGATTGAGTTTCTTCATTCCATTCTTAAAGCGGACACGGTCTTTGCGGAATCCCAGGGTCATAAATAGGCGCAAGAACGGCCATAACGGAGGGAGAAGGCTTACCCTCTATGATATCACCAGCGGCTGTTCTATTTTTCTCAGCGTAACAATCATCTATGTTGACATAGTTGTAACCAGCGTCCTGGGTGAATAGTGTAAGAATACGAGGTAAATATAGAAATATTTCACTTTTGTAGAGCCTGGGAGATGTTAAGGTTGAACAATTGAATGAACACTTACTTGAAGACCGAGGGATTGCATTAAATGAGCTGTCTCGAGCATCAAGTCTTCATCGATGTTG
>JANIEX010000485.1:0-29616 GCA_027627405.1 Leucocoprinus birnbaumii | reverse complement strand
GTGCGAGCTGCAGCCCGACCAGCTGCACAAGCTTGCTCGGGGGCGGCGATAGTGCAAGCACAACGTAGTCCTGCATCAAGGGAACACGCTTCTCTCAGCTCCTCGATTCTCGGCCATCCGTATCAATACCACGAACCTTGACGTCTAAACAGCCCATGTCAAAGCCCCCTGAAGTCACCCTGGCCTCGCACTTCACCTCTCCCTCCCAGTCAAGACACACACCATCAGCCTGCGGCGCTGATGCACCTCCGACTCCGAGATCCGTTGGCGGAACAGACCTCAGTTTCCCCGATCCGATACTCACCGTCCGAACGGCCTTTTTTCCGCGAATGTACACCACAATCTCCCGGGCTATATACTACCCGCATCTTCAATCCTCCATGCACCGCCTTCCCCCCCGTACTCTGTGTCTGCCAAGGCTGCAAAAGCTTGCTCGAAGGCGGGAATAATTCCCTGATCGTGCCGAGCGAACTGCGAATCTGGATATGGAACGGGATTGTCTCGGACAGGCAATACGTGGGATTCGATGGCACAAGGAACTGTCAGCACAAATGTAAATCATCAAGCTTCCTGTGCCTCGCCAGCTGAAAACCTACATGGCATTCCACGGGGTCAAGTTTAGACTCTGGCGTCGCTTCCATTTTCGACACAAGCTGCGTCCATTCATCAGGCGTTGCCTTGATTGACGCGAGTATCGAAACCGAATCAAGCTGAGGGCCAGGTCGACTGGGTCGATTTCGAGGCCGATGCTGAAGCAAGATGCTATATCTGTGTTAAAGGAACAGCCAGATTTAGAACATTGCACTTGGGAAATTGCTCGTTCGACGCACGTTTTATGCTTGGCCCAGGACACCACCGGGCATTTGACTATTCTTGTGAGCGATATTGATAACGTATACGTGGATCTCACGAACATGGTATGAACGTTGATGAATTCTGGTTCAAATGAAGGAGGGAGTCTCCGTGATTCGCCGTCTACATCCTCAAAATATGCTGGAAGGCGCAGCGAAAACAAAAGGCTTCCCGGACACATCCTTGAGGACCCTTCCTCCTTTTCCCAGAGCACCGTAGGCTCCTCCTCCACCGTTCGCGTCACTCGAGCTCCGAGGCCAGCCACCGACAAAGTAACCCTTCCCTCAAGCTAGAACAAAAAGAAGCCATCAGTTATAAGTACTGCGTAATGATTCCAATCATCTCCAAGCCATGCGTCCACAAACACTCTTCCTTATTCAAAAAGACGAGCCAGAAGCAATCAAGCTCACCTTGACTGAAACTGCCAACACGCGTTCACGGCATTTCATCTCCAACTCCCCAACAACGAGGCCATGTCGATCATACACTGGACTCTGTACGTCATCGGGTTGTCCACAAAGCGTCAAGGTCATATTCTTCCAACTCCTCGTATACGTCCCAGATCCTGCATTTGACAATCTAGATGACCCAGGTCGAGGTGTATATTGAACCGTCTCCTCATTGGCTAGCGGAAGCGAGGTATACGACGGCGCACAAGATGTCGGACTTGTAGGCGCGTAAAAGATCGACGAAGATAGTGAGAAAGATGAAAGACTACTTCGAGCGTCTTGTAATCGGCCAAGCCCATCAGCATGACGTTCGACCTCTTCCCCCGGTACAGCCCCTACTGCCAACGGTATTACCGGCCCCGAGCTAGAAGACGACACCGCCATAGGGACCAATCGCGCAGAGAAACTTGTATCAAATCACCAGCAACGGTGCTTATATATCCAGCCAGCCACTTCCCCCCAATTCGACTCACAAGACACGACAACGTCTCCAGGGCACACACAATTTCATTATCAGCACACACACTAATCCTTACTCGACGGGTGCTTCGTTCCTTATTTGCCCCATTTCATCCTCCTGACCTTACTCTTATATGGACCCGTCAAAACCGGCTGCTTTGGCACACGATAACAATCGGTCATCAGAGTAACGCCCGAACTCCACAAATAATATACCCGCAAAGAGTCAGCGAAATGGGTACCTGTTCTCAACGACGTATTATATCTAACCCTGTCGTCAGGTGTTACTGGCTTTCAGGTTTTCGGGGGTCGGTGGCAATTGCTTGCGGTGGCGTTGCTTCACTTTCAGGAATGAGAAGAATCTGGATCTTGGTCGTTCATCCGAGGTTTATCCGTGACCATGATTCTGCGCAAAATCTCGCCTCAAACTCAGTCGTCCAAAGTACATCTCGACATGCATTACGACTCAATACAACAGCTCTCTAACCCCCAATTTCAGGCCTCAAAACATTACCGTAGTTCCTACCCACTGTCACTCTGAAACCTCTCAAATAAATTACGACAAAAATCTTAGCTCAACATCTAGTACACTTCTGCGGGAGGAAACCCCAAAGTCAGCAGGGCACGACCCAAATGATAAAGTTCAAAACAAATCGGGCTCTGACGACGGCGGTGAGTCACTATTCAAACGGTGTCAAAGGTCGGGCGCATGGGTGCAATGCATTATCAAGCCAATGCGACATCTGGGGAACCGGGAGCCCGAGTGAGGGGCCGTTAACGCCGCTGTCTGCGAAAAGTTTCCTTGAGTCGCTTGTGTGTAGATAACTGTCCCTGACATGAGAGAGAGGATACCAGGCAACATCCTCTATAAGACTATTCCTAGAATCTCGGGCGAGAAGTGGGACAGTTGCAAAGGTAAAGGTCTCCGTTGAATGAAAACAAATCAGTCAGAAAATGTACACATGTTGTTCAATCGCCCAAAAATCTCGGAATTCAGGAGTGACTCGCTCCCTCAAAAATCCAAAATGCATCGAGAGAAGCGTGCTCGAAATGCGACCACAACGGGGAGAACAAAGGGAGCATCCAGCCGGATCCTGAATTAACCAGCCACACCTAAATTAAAGCAGATATACATACACGCGTACAGATCAGAACGAAACAAAGATAGTAACTAAAACAAAAATGGCGATAGGGAATACCGCGATATCGCGGACATCGTGAAGAACATGACTCCATAATCCCTGCTTCACATGCCTGTTATTTCCTTTACCACCAAACAGGCGACCTAAACCTAGAGGAAGTCGTCGACGGTGACCAAAACATTGAACTGAAGCTGAACTACTGGATCTTTCGCTTTTCGTAACGGGATCTGGTAGATGTTTGTCGGTCATAGCAATGTTTTCTCGGTCGTTCCTGGGTGATCTTCGAGTTCTAGCTAAAGCTGCGCATACGATGATGAAAAGGGAGAGTAGGAGGCAGGGAATATACACGCTGAGATAGATGCCTAGTTGGTCGGGAAGGAGACAAGGAGTGTCGGCGTAGGTTGGGTGAAGGTCGTCCCAGTATGGAGCAGGGAACAGGGATAGGAGCTGAAAGGCGGGTTTCCGAACGTTCATAGCCATGGATAGAGATTTCACGGTGACTTCTCGTACTGGGTGGGAGATAACGGACCGATGAATGTGTTCGCAGTAGTCATGGTCGTCGCCACTGTGGCAATCTTAGCAGGTGAAGGAACAAGGAACAAAGCACGCACCTAAAGGCGACTGTTGGTCGAATCTGGCTCAACAAGAACTCAGTTGATTGCTTTCCGAGGGTGTTTTGGTATCCAAAGCCGACACCGGGTCGGATGGTTCCTTTCTCTCTTAGAGGACCGCACGATTTCCCGTCGGGTCGATACAGAGGGATATGAGTGAAGAGTACGACGGGATTAGGATCGTTCGCTGTGCCACAAGGTGAGTAAAACAGCCTGAACCAAAAATTTCAGATGAAGCACCTTCACGTATCTTCCTCAAAAACTCGAAAGAACGACCAATCTTGGGTGTCCATTCGTTAAAGGGTTTATGTTGCCCGGAGCGTTCAGAATCTTCTTGAACGAAGCCGGGGGCATCAAAGAGCACCAATGTATGGTTTGCCAAAGTAAATCGGTCATTTAGAGGCCCAAAGTGCGTGGCATATCGTTTTAGTGCGTGGCGAGAGAATTCCACATGGGATTGCAGCCTGCGCGAATTTCAGTGCCCAGCTACAGACTACGAAAGAGAAGACAAACCCGGTATCATGGTTCCCTGGTATGAAATACTGCGGGATCTCCTTATTTAATCGGAAGATATCCTTGAAGCGAGCATAGTATTCTTCATACCTACCAGAAAACATCAGACTTGCTTTTCAGACGCGAAGAAAAGCTAAGGCGTACTCGGCATTGGTAATATCCATCCGCCCGTTATCCATCATATCACCAAGGAACACAATAACATCGGGATTTTTGGAGATGGCGGCTTGCCAGTTCTTTCGGAGGTTGAGGTCGACGACAAGCCGCGTCAGATAGGATGAAAAGGTAGAGCGGTCAGGATAAGATCGATGGTCGAGAATTTGCGGATCTGCGACGATGAGGACGTGTGCGGGTGATGCACCTTCTGCATTGGGCTGCGGAGAAAGGTAAATTAGGGTTCTGAGTTGTTGAGGAGAATGTAGGGAGCGCACCAGTCCGGCAATTCTGTGATCTGGCCAATAACATGACCTCACGGAGTTTCGGAACACAAAGTACTCATTCCAAAGCGCGAGAACCACCCAAAAGATGCGCAGTATGCTAACCACTCTACGCTGTCGTGGCAGGAAGTTCATGAGGACATACGTTTTGCCTTGGCGGCTATAGTCAGGAAGCGACGTGGAGGTATGATCATGATGTGTGAAATGTATTACAGGACCTAAATCGGTCTGGATTAAACTCAGGTGCTTCCAGCGGAATTCCTCTCCCTTCGAACATTTCGCAATAATTTTCGAGCTTAAGTTTATTCATGATCCTACGATGCTTCCCTTGGCACTCTGGGCCGTGCAACTCCAATCATCCTCCTATCTGGCCACATACTCGGAGAAAGGTATATTGTTAAACGAGGATCTATGCATTGCGTCGGTCATGCAGTGGTCGGTGAGATGTATTAGGAGGAAGGTTTGCTGTTCTACGCTTGTGTTAATGGTGTCCGCCGCGGCCATGCGCCTCTTCTACGACGGGATGACGGCCCTAAGAAGAAGAGATTAGCCTGGTTTGGCAAAAGAATAATCGACGAGAGCGTACAATAAGTTTAGCACCATCCTTTCTGCAGCATTTATTGCGTTAAATAATCTATCTCAAAGCCTTCGAGTCGAGCTCCTCACCTTGCCCGGTAGAAGATGAAGAACCACATCATTGCACCAAGTCCCTTTGAAAGAAATTGCGACCTCCAGCCTGCGACATAAGGGTTGAATCCGGGTGCTATATCTGTGTTCAATAATCGAGCGCAAGAGACCTTGCGAGCGGAATACGCACAGTAACCTCCGCCTGCCATTGCGGATGAGGACGGTTCAGAGAATGAGTTTGTTGTTGTTTGTACCACTACGACGCGACGAGAAGCGCGTTGTTTCCCATCTTAGAACTTTATCCGTTCCTATTCCTATATAAACGCGTTTCGTGTTCCTTGTTCTTCCACGCTCTCCATGGCTTCCATGGAGGCTGGTTCAAAACGCAAGCGTGATCTTGAGTGCCCGAGGATCACCTTCCATGCCCCAGACCTAACTTTCGAACGTCTTTTTCGAGGTGATTTTGCTTGTAGGCTTGTATTGTGCATGCGACTAAATTAATTACAGAGGACTCACTTCAGGAACTAAAAAATGCAGTCAAAAATAAGCTCGGCCTCGCCTCTGACGTTGAGATAACCCTCACGCAGGTTCGGAACGGGCCCAGCATTGTCTTGGAGGATGGTAAGTTCGTATATTAGCTTTATGTTGTTTGGCCGGTCTAATTGCGTCTCTAGAGGATGATTTCGATGCATTCTATAACGTCTTGCATTCGTCGTCCACTGCTTCTGTGCGCGTTACGACTAATCAAGACACTTATGGCAACAACTCCCGACCAGAAAAGGTATATACTGCTGTATGGGTGGAAACGCGACCTTGACGCATGTCCTTACCCGGACAGACTTCAAAGAAAAAGAAGCAGAAACTAGATAACACAACACAATCCGCTTCTACAGTATTCACTCCAGCGACCACGACTCCTACTTCAAGAAAACGAGCAGTATCGTTCATTGGTAGTAAATCATCTCACAAAGACGCAGCTGAGGGTCCACCAGCCAAACGACCAAAGTTTGCTCCGGAAAATACTCATGTCTCGGCAACTCCTGCTCTTGCCTCTACTCCCTCTACCTCTATCGAAGCGCAGAGAAATGCACCAAGCAGTGCAGTTCCAAGGATACGGAAGGACAAGAGTGCTGCAAACTCGACGTCCCCGACTCCTGATCCCTCGTCCTCAACGCCTCCCGCCCAAGCGAATGAGACCGTTGAGAAGAAATCTAGGAAACGGAAGAAGAAGAAGGCGAAGAAAGGCGGCGAAGAGCAAGCTGAAGCACCAGTGGCTGCCTCAGTTGCTGAAGCTATAAACAAGGCAAATAAAGCGCCAAAACGAAACCCGACCGTAACAGAAGTCGCTCCATCAACCACAGTCTCAGCAGCGGTTGTAGCTCAACCAGCTAAGGAGTCCTCCGCTACGCAAGCCTCCGCTACGCAAGGAAGGGGTCGAAAAGGTGCGATCTGTACAGAAGAACTCAAATTCTCATCACTTTATTCACTTCTATGCAGATCTTAACAGTCAGGAGGCTCAGCCCACTGTGGTGGAATCTCAGCGTAAATCTACCTTACCTTCAGGTAACGTGCAGGTTTTTCATCGTCGTGTCTAGCTATTTAGCTAATTCACCGATTCGAACCAGAACCTAAAAAGAAACGCGGGAGGTCAAAATCGAAAGTGCGAGAGGCTACAGCTAGTGCAGGTTAGCCTTGTTACTCGCACAATCTGAGTCGCCTGGTGACGTTCAGCCATGTAGTAGAATCCGAAACGAACGACGCAGTTTCTCCAAACCCAGACCCTCAGGTCAAAGGTTCCCTGACTGCGGTGTCGCGACTTATGATAGAGAAGTATTTCACGCCCGCGGCATCTAAGAATACCTTGGAAGCAGAGGCGCCTATAGAGGCACCTTCTGCGATTCAGCCAACATCGACTTCCCAGTCAGATGTTCCGAATGTCATAGTTGAAGCAAAGCCGACATGTCCTTACTGTGGCAAGGTCATGACTCACGATCGCTCTCACTGTCCGATGATCAGAGCCAAAATTCCCAGTATCATTGAAAAACGGATTGAAGAGCTCAAGCAGGACACTACAGATGATCCCGACAACGTTCGTGCAAATGCGATCGAGGTCCTAGAGGCTACCATGCTCCGTAAATGGGGCACAGAGCCCAAGAAGAAAGGGATTTCCTCAAATGTGATTACCGAAGCTAGTCCTTGATTCTCTACCCAATAAACCTTTGTTAATTATCTTCGCCCCAGGTCTCTTCCTCAGAACGTTCTTCCACAAAACCTTTTTCCTCTGCGAAGCTGATTTCAAAGGCCGTAAAGAAGGCACCATCTCTTCCGAAACCCACACCCGCCTCTCGTCGTGACCCATCCCCAAGCCCCCCTAGCTCTTCGGACGAAAGCACCAGTCTCCAAAAACCTTCATCGGAACTCGCCTCCAAACCAGCTCCTCCTCGAAAATCCCTACTTTCGCCCCTAACTGTCACTCGACCACCACCTGTACCTTCGGCAACCGCACCCACTCTAGCTCGCGTAACGAGTAATGAAAGCGACACCGAGGATTCGTCGGAGGATGAAGAGGCTCGGCCTCAGGTCAAAAATGGTGCTAAGTCAGCTTCGCTTGCCCAAAATAGTGGCGAGGAAACCAGTGACTCCTCCGAAGATGAATCAATTCGAGGTCGCGACTCGCCACGGGGACTGGATCAGCCTGGTACGCTGCCCTCTGGGGCAGAAGTATCTGGATATAGCGAAAAGGACCTGGAGACTCTAATTCGCGGGCCCGATATATTGCTGAAATCAATTGAGTTATCATCGTCTGAGACCAGTGAAGATGAGGATGAAAATGCCCAGCTAGAACATGATTCGGACGGAGAGACAAGAGGTCGTTCTAGAAAAACTCGGATGTCATACGTCCCTAGCGATGATTCTTCGGACGAGGAGATGGAAGCCAACGACGGGAGCGAAGACGACCAGTTCCAGATACCTTCGAGTCGCGAGTCGATGTCCTCAGTCCCACCGATAATCACACAGGTTGTCGAATCGCACAACTCTGAGGAGTTGCAAGCAGCACCGCTTCTTTCTCCTAAGCAATCCCAGCCGTCACAAAAAAGAGCTTCATTTCAAGAAATGAATGACCGGTTGAGCTCCGTTGAAACAGATAAAGCGGGAAATGATGCATTCGAGCAGATTCTCGCAGAGGAAAATGCTGTTTTTGACTTGGCAAGCAAAGAATCACCCCAGCCCTCCAGTCAAGAAGCGACATCGCGTTTAGAATCAAGATCCCCCGAGGCTATCCAAGGGCCCGACCAAAATGAACAACCTGGCGACCGAGAGCCGGAACCCGCTGAAGGCTCAGCCAAGGCATCAGAGAAAAACCAGCTGGAAGATGTAGATGAGGATGCGGAGCCTCTTCAGACCGCAGGGTCGGATCCCATAGAAGCGCCAGAAGCTCTCGAGGACACTGACGTTCGTCAAAGAAGCCCGATCGAGGATGTTGATATGCAAAGTCCTGTGGCCCCACCCTTACCACCCCCGGAATCGTCACCTGAAGAACCTGAGCGAGAAGCAACCCCTAAGCCAGGGATCTTGCAGCGAATGAGGAACCGCATGGGGTTGGCTTCACCCCGCAAAGAGCAAACTTTAAGCTCGGATTCGAATTTGAATTTGAATTTGACTGTGACCCCTGGCGCCAAGCCCCGCTCAACCAGAGCTTCCACGTTGCGAGTCCAACAGGCGTCCAAGGCGGATATCAGTCAAGGAGCAAGTTCTAATCGCAAGGAAAAGAAGAATGAAGCTGAGGCTGACCATGCGACGCCTATTGTTCCTCCTGCAAAGCCTAGCTCAAAGAGGCGTACGGGTCCCGCCAGTAAACCTGCGTCAACCAGGTCCAAGGCGACTGGGGGAAAAAATCAAGAGAAAGGTGTTGAAATTGAAGATGAAAGCGAAGAGGCGCCAGATCCACTACCACGACGCTCTACCAGGGCGACGTCCAGAATAGCTGCTGTTACTTCTTCTTTCCAACCTCCGGTCGCTTCAACTCCGAATGCCTCTCAACAGACGACACGAAAAACCCGTTCAACTAAATCTGCTCCGCCAAGCGAACAAGTCACAAACTCGTCACAACAGGCGACCAAAGGCAAGGAGACAAAGAAGACAAAGAGGAGCGAAGCGAAGCCAGCGGCAAAATCGCCAACGCCACCTCCGACAAACGAGGACGCTCACACCAACCAGTCGAGAAGTCAGACCACAGGAAATAGAGTACCTCTCCCGCCGAGCCCCCCGATGTCACTTGATGCTTGGGAGGTCATGCAGACTGAAACTCCCGTTGCCACCCACTCCGACGTCATGGTGGACGAGCTTCGGTCTGACCTAGAGATGGAACCAATCCCCTTCCCTCTCAAACCTCAATTTCAACGCAAATCTGTTGCTCTGGGTCGCAAGCAGTCACTTTCTCGCTTAGAGCTTGCGATCCATGACTCCCAGGATCACGAGAAAGGCAAAGCAAAGGGCAAAGCGAACGCTAGTCCCTTGTTCATGCCGAGTGAAACTCAAGACGCATTCCCATACTCTCAATACCAGTCACAGTTACCTGATCCTGAAGATTCAAACTCTTCCGACTCAGAGACAGAAGTTCTGAACACTGTTGTCCGGAAACCTTCGGCTAGCCAACCTCAGGCTACCAGGTACCGCAAACTCTCGGACATGGCAAGTCAAGGAGCCAAGCTGTTTACGCCGAAGCTTCTTAGGCAGTCGACTGGACTCTTACAGAGCGCCACTGCGAGTGTACCGGCGAAGAGGAAGGAACGCTTAAGTCAAGCGTATGGAATGATGGGTATGAAGAATGGCAATGATGATAGTGATGACGAGAGTGGACAAGGGAGTGATAGCGACGCAGAGAAGGCCTCGCATATCCCCAAGTCAAGGAAAGCTGGTGCATCAGGGTTGAAAGGGAGGACATCTGTCGCTTAGTCTCCTCCCATTTGGGGTTTTATTTTCGTTTCATGGATCTCCCTCATAATTTTTCTACGTATTGTTGCTTTGGGGTTTCTTTTATGTCTAGAGTGTTACGGCCGTACAATCGCTATTCTCAACTGTTTTCTTGATACTGCCTATATCTTGTAGCATATGTCTCTTCTCTAACCATTTTTGGTCATCCCCGCCCTCGTCATGCGCAATGGAATCCTCGGTCAGCGCTATTCCGATTTATTGGGAATCCTGTCTGAGAGTACCGTCATAATCCACCCTATCGAGAATGGCATCCAAGGTATTGACAGTCAGAATGGTTCTGAGCGCCGCAAGCTAAAGGGACTTAGAGCTTCTTCATTATTACCTATTAGTTTCGACCTTTCTCAAGAAGGCTTCTGGCTTGGCTTAGCCACACGTGGTCTCTACTGTCCATAGACGAACGTTGCGTAGATGCAGCACTCCGATGCGGCAAAGGGAAGCCAAGATGTTGGGGTTCTGTGGCATCGCACATCAAGGCAACTTACATCATTTCGTAAAGCCAGACTCATCGGGCAGCTTCCTTTCGGTTTATGTATGCTAGGGCAGAGTGAATGCAGGGAGTTACATATATTTACAGCAGGTGTTCGGCACCAGAATTCCACTGGGTTCGCCGGCCAAATTAAATGGAGGTATAATACGCTCTGATACAACACATAAGTATAGACTACACGAGTACGACAAATTAAAACCAGCGCCACTTCGTTTTCCAAACCTTCATTTTTGGCCTAAGCGAAGTAATTTCACCGTGGTTTGGTTGTGTCGCCATTGGCCCCGCATGAAATACGCAACGAAGATGTCGTAAGCTATAGCTCATTGAATTCTTATCCCATTTGCGAATAGCAACGTTCAGAAACCATTTGGAGGTCGACGTCAAAAGTCTAATAGGAGTTTCGCGTATCAGGAGACTAGCACGAGTGCTGTTCAGGTGGTGTGCAGGCGGAGGAGACAATACAAACGCCTTGGATTCTGGTGATTAGATCGTCGGATGCATGCGAAATGAATAGGGGATTTCGGACGGCCGGCGCATCGGGAACGGATTCTTGAGCCGATGTGAGCAAACACCAGCTGACTAGCGCTGGAGCAGATCCGACCAATAGACGTTTCGACGTTACGGAGGACTCAAAGAGTTCACAGTTTCGATAACTCAGGTAGCCAATTTCCAGCTACTTTTAGTGTCGGTCGGAGGATGAAACTGGGGGAAAAAAATCTCATGTTTGTGAGGGATTTTTCCTGTCAGGGGCTATTAGTACACGTTTTCATGCAGGGTTGATACCTGAGTCAAGACGTGCGATATGTTGGCGTGGGAAGAAAAAAAGACGTATTGCGAACTCCGATAAAAGGCACTTCGCCAATTTTTCTGCTCATCCTTCAGACCCGCTTCCATCTCTTGCCGATTTCCTAGGAGGCATTCCTCCTCTGTTGATGCTCTTCACTCAAAACACTAGAGACGAGTTCGTCCTTCTTATAAAATGCCCTTGACTTTCACTAACCTTCCCTCCAGCTACCTTGGTGACCTCGTGTTCTCCCTCCTTGGCCTCTAAATACCTCGCACATTATCATCATCATGCTTGCTCGCCATATCTTCCGTGTTCAAAAGTTCTCCCGGGGCTTAGCTACTCATGCAGAGTCTTTTACTGGTCTCCCTGCTGCCCTTCATCTCAAGACTGGTCAATCCTTCAAGGGTAAATCCTTTGGCGCCCCTCGTAGCCTTTTTGGCGAAACCGTTTTCTCCACTTCCATCACTTCTTGTAAGTCGTGATCATTCAAAATCCGCCGATTACGATCTAATCGTTACGACCTATAGACACAGAATCCATGACCGATCCCTCGTACCGCGGCCAGATCCTCGTTTTTACCACGCCCATGATTGGTAATTATGGCGTGCCCCACAACAAGGCCCCATATGATTCTCAGGATGTCGGCGTCGTCCTTGAGTCAAAGGGCATTCAGTGTGCCGCCGTCGTCGTCGGCGATGTTGCTGAACGCTTCTCCCATTATACTGCCGTTGAATCTCTCGCCTCATGGTGCAAGCGCCATAATGTGCCAGGTATTACTGGAGTGGATACTCGAGCAATCACCACCCTTCTCCGTGACCAGGGAACCACTCTTGGTCGCGTAGCTGTTGGCCCAGATTCCATGCTTCCTGCCCCTGAAGCTCACGAGTACTGGGATCCCACGGGGGAGAACCTTGTCGACCAGGTCTCTACCAAGGTCCCATACGAGCTCAATCCTACCGGCGACATCCGCGTTGCCGTTCTCGATTTCGGTGCCAAGGCCAACATCCTTCGTTCACTCGTTCGTCGAGGTGCTTCCGTCACCGTGTTCCCCTGGAACTACGACTTTAATGCCGTCAGGGACCAATTCGATGGTCTCTTCCTTACCAACGGACCTGGATCTCCAACCCACTGCATGGAAGCTGCCATTCACCTTCGCAAGACCATCGCAGAGTGGAACAAGCCCATCTTCGGTCTTTGCATGGGTCACCAAGTTATCGGTATGGCTGCTGGTTTGGAAGCTTACAGGATGACATTTGGAAACCGTGGTCACAACCAGCCGGTCTTGGCTCTCTCTGACTCTGGTTCCATCAAGGCAGGCCGTGTATACGTCACAAGGTAATGTGCATTATATGTGTACACCGCTCTCGCTTACATTCGTTGCCATAGTCAAAACCATCAATATGCGTTGAAATTACAGGAGCCCTTCCCCGCCGGATGGGAGCCATTCTTCATCAACTGCAACGATTCCTCGGTTGAGGGAATCAAATCGACCACTGCTTCTGGCAAGAACGTTATTGGTGTTCAGTTCCACCCCGAGAGCAGTGGTGGCCCTCTCGATACTATCGAGGTTTGTCGCTTAAACTTTTGATGTTTTATGGGAAATCAAACTGACTTCGTTGCTCCAGATGTTCACCGACTTCATCAATGACTGCAAGGCTACCCGCTTGGCCCTCGGTCTCGGTTCTCGTGCCAACGTCCAGACCCCCATCGACTATGCCTTGAACGTAGCTCCCAAACCTACACCAGAGGTCACTGTTTCCGCTTAAATCATCGAAAATGTTCTATAGGACTGTAAATTTTCTTTCTCTTTCTTTCTCTTTCTCTCTCTCTGTCTCTCTTTCTGTAACTTGAATTGTTGGCCTGTAGTATACAAATGCTTGTGTTTATGGACTGAATCTCGGAATATAAATAGACTGAATTTCTCACTTGATTTATCTGGTCTGTGGAGTAACAAGGAGTATCCAAGATGAGATTACTCAATATGGTATCTCTCTGTGACTGTCGTGCAGTAACTCGACTCGCATTTCATTGAAATTAAACACCATGAACTTTTTCGACTCCTACGATATCGCAGCTAACTCGGGAGGTTCTTCGACTCCCCCGCCTAATCAACCGCAGCAGACTCTCAATGAAGAAGTGAACCAAGTCATCGGACAATTGGGTCGCTTCTGGGGAGGCTTCAGAAAGCAGGCGAGCCAAACCAACTCCTCTGTCCAAATACGCGTTCTCAACTATCAGGCAGAGCCAAACCGTCTTTGAGACGGCTCGGAAGGACTTTGGGGATGTCGTTACAACAGCCCAGAAGGAATTCGGCAAACTCACTTCAACCACGGAGGGTCCCGCTGAGGAGGAGGGGGCAAGGTCTGCTTCAGCAGAAGACCCAGAGGATGCTACGCCAACGGCATCCTCGACTGCCACACTCAACGAAGCAGAACTCGATACGACTGCGAGCACATCTGCCGGAACACCATCTTCACCGTCCCAAACAGGCTGGAACCCCCAGGCTCTCTTCTCTCGGCTTCAGTCTGCTCTCCCTCCCAACGTCGTATCTACAGTGCAGAATCACATACCAGAGTCAATCCGGAATGCTTCAGAGAACATTGACCTAGCGCAGATTCGGACGAATCTTCTCTCCGAAGTACAAAGGATTCAGGGAGTTACTCGTGCACAAGCGGAGGAGTATGTGCACAAGAGTGAAGCTTTGTTGCGAGAAGCGGTCAAGGAAGCTCAGGAAGTGTTGAAGGATGCCGTCAAAGTCATCCCTCCCGAGGAAGCTAACTCGGCGTCGACCATCACCTCCGGCCTGATCTGGGATGGATCCGACATGTGGATGCTACCAGGGGATGCTGAAACGAGTGGAGACGCCGCTACTGCGGATTCTCAGGGAAAAGGAAAGGGGAAGAGCGATGCTGGGGTCGCTGCAGTAGCTACGAGGGCAGAAGCATTGCTGAGAAGGCTGAGACATGATCCCACTATTCTGCGCATGGATCCTGGGTCAGATGAGGCTACCAAGGAATCGTATATGGCATGGATTCAGAAGGAGATCACGTCGAAAGGTGGCTTCGAGAGCCAGGATTGGCAGACAACCATTTCCAATAACCTAGCTGAGATCGACGGTGATGACCTCTCGACCTTGAAGGATTCCCTTGGTAAGCTTCTATGCCCGCAAATTTGATTTTACTTATGATTTCAATTTTCATCTCGCCTAGTTCCTTCCGAGATGACTGAAACAGAGTTTTGGCAGCGATTCTTCTTCCGTACACACCAAATCAAAGCTGAAGAAGAAAAACGGAAAGCTCTATTACAAGGTTTGTTCGTAAAACTGGAGAGATTTTCATTTACTTGAATGGCGTGCAATAGTGAATACAGAAAGCGAGGACGATTTTGACTGGGATGACGAAGATTCTGAAGAGGGGGAAGAGGAAGAAGCCAAACCTGAAGCGAAAGAAGCTACACCGACACGATCCTCGGTACGTTAATGTCTCCTAGCTTAACACCTTCCGCTGATTGTTTCAATCTAGGTTCCCCCTTCCAAGGAGAGTCAGGACGTGGCTCCTTCGTCGACTTCATCAACACGGGAAAGCAGCACTGATAGCTTTGACGTTGTATCTTCTGCTAATGCGAGTAACGCCGGGGAATCACCCAAACAATCAGTCAAAGTGGACAAGAAAGAAGATGAGGACGAGGACGATGACGAAGAAGAGGATGAAGACAGCGACTGGGAGTAAATTCGTGGCCTCTCAAGAACGCTCTTGTATTATTGTTGAATTCTGGAGGTTTGCTGTGGGAGTATTGTAATTTTAATGCATTTCGGGTTACCTTCGGCGTGCTCGAAATTTGTCGCTTTGCCCGCATAGCTTCTGTCAGTTCCGTCTTGGCTTTCATTGGTCCCAACACTTGAGGGTTCATCGAATTCGGATGTGGGACATTGAAGTATGTAAGTCCCATTCTAGCACTGACACCTCGCCGCATTGCAAGTTAGTTAAGTAGACCGGCTCGATCCGCCACGAAACCGAGTCAGTATAACAAGTGGGCCTCCCAGCTTCAGACACAGTACTAAAGGAATCGGTCAATGTGGTTTTGCCAAATAAGTGAATTACTCAACTGTGATAAATGTCGGCATTCCTACATTGAACGAAGCCGTGCTTCAGATTGAATCTACCTTACAGTCACGATAGCGTCTATGGAACACGGGGACTGGTGTCGTTCCATAAGGCCTAGACTTCTGATGACGGTGCTTGGCCTGTTCGACTATCTGGGACGGAAATTATCACTCGGTTCTACATACTAACCCTTACCAGTTAATCAGACAAAAAGCGAAGGCCTAGCTTGTCGCTCGATGCCTGCCAGGGATCCAGGATCGAGAGCATACTAGCCTAAGGGAGAACTGAGAGGATAGTAAATATAGTACCGATGTCGAGCAATATACAAAAGACAAAGAGCCGCGCGCTATTGTCTAGATATTCAAGTTAAGCTGAGGAAGTTCTGATACGCAGACCCGTAAAGAGAAGAGGCAACATAACTTAATAAAACAGCAAATTTGGCAGATGACTGCACTGCTCGTGAGCAATTTTCCTTAGTGATGCGAGTGCTGCGAGAAACTAGAGGAACACTCCTTCCAGGCTTTTCGAGTCATAGAATTGAGCATTTGGCAATAGGGCAAATCGGCTTGCGCCAGAGTGAGTCGGATAAACTTGATTTTTGTAACTTCTAAGGAAAGTCGACAACCAGCGGGTCAACGAGTGATCTCGAGCATGATAAGTTTTTTTTTGCGGGGCCGCTGACAACTGGGCGAACGGGAGACAAGCAAGCTCCAAGCCATCTCAAGACCGAAACAGGGCCAGAACGATGACCGATCCATCCAGAATGAGGGTGTCCTTCGTTGGTGCTCCGTCTACGCCGGAACCCCAGAAAGGCCTCGCCAGAGGAGCTGACCGGACTAACGGAAGTAAAGAGACTTCAGCGGGTCTGCTGGTGGTATAAATTCAAGTCAAGCTCGTGTTAGCTCCTACATTGTCTTTTGTAGATCCGCTCTCGGCTCCGATATATGTACCTGCTATAGATCTCAGATCAACCACAAGTGCACATGTTCTGTTCCGCACCGAGTCGATCGATCGATAAGTGTGATCGAGGGGATACTCAGTCAGTGTGCTCAATGCTCAGCGCTTAGTACTGGCTAGCAATCTCATTCAGTAGAGAGGAACCAAAGAGGAGCTCGACATAGCCTGGGTGAACGGTTCGGAACGAAAGTCGTATAGCAGTACACGAAGGTAACGCCAAACGCCGCTGAAAAGTGAGTAAAGAAGCTGTGTATACGTAGCATTAATTGAGGGATTCCACGTCTTCCGGAGTTCACTCGCCGCATGGTAATTCAGGAGTATGGCCGCCTGAGGAAATTATCTCCAACCGCGGTCGGGCGTTCAGACGTTCAATCTCTGTAAAATTGGGCTTCGTAACCAGGAGTCGGCACTGAATTTCGCGATGGGCAGAATCTTACAGGTTGCTACTTTGGGGGGAGCAGAGAGGTTTACGGTCGAATCCAGCAGTTTTATCATGCTCATCAAATCCTAACTTGGATTGATAAGAAGGAGCTACCGTGGCGGCCATCAAGGATCGATGACGTGTGATGCGCTGAGGCACGACCAGCTAGGACCAATCACTCTGCCAGCTAGGCTCACATTCATCACATAAAACGCTTACCTGATCCCCTTAAAACTTGATTTTCTCTGCGCGGGTCGTCAGAGTTCTCTATGTATCATCCATGAGGTCTTCTAGTCGCTCCGGTGCCTTACTCAGAAGCCTTCTGTCCTCACCGGTCGTAACGACCAACGTCCTTCGGCTCCTCTGGGTGATATTTATCTGCTGGGGCGAGCTCGGCGTTTATTTCTGGAGTTTATCGACCTGTAGATGGCCCACTCCCAAGGTCTTCCCTCCCTCTGCGCTGCTTGACGTAGGCCTATACTTAACTGCTTCAGGTTTCGGGAGAGGTCAAGCATGTGCTTCTGTTGTCGGACACACATGTTACCATCCCTTCACTGTCAAATTCGGTACCTACATTGCCGCGCCCTCAGCAGTTCCTCGTCGACAGGTTCTTGAGGAAAAGCTGGTATGTTACGAGCCGGCTAGACCCTGATGTGATATTCTTCATGGGAGATGTGTTGAGCCAAGGGAAATTAGTTGAAGACGAAGCTCAGTGAGTCTGATTGTCTTGAACCGATAGATCGATGCTCATCTCACGCATCCAGGTTTACTAAGCTTGTTCAGAAACTGGAGCAGACCTTCCCCTTTGGTGACTCAACAGAAGTATATTATCTCCCGGGAAATAATGACGTAGGGTGAGGTTTTCTCCGGCCTCCCCAGTTCTATGAGCTAAAACTTCGATAGGATGGGCGTAATCTCTGCCTCAGCCAGGGGTATCCGAGCATATTTCCAAAATCATTTCGGTCCTCTGAACAGGATAGTCAGCATCAACAATTTCACGTTCTTTGCATTGGATGCCCCAGGTCTGGTCGATGAGGATTATCAAAGAAATGCTAAAGGAGTCGCTTTTGATCGCTGGGAACCCATTTCCAAAGGTGTCGTGGAAGCTGTCAGGAATGTCGCAGCTGGTGAGTGAATCAAGCCCCTCCCTTCGAAGAAGTCGAGAAGCTGAATCTTCTTTGTGGCTGTCCTGTCCTAAGAGAACCACCACCCACTGGTACTTCTATCTCATATACCACTTTATCGACCCGACGGTGCCTCCTGCGGACCACTACGTGAAAGTGGGACTATCAATCGAGGTGCAGGAAATGGGTATCAGAATACACTGAGAAAACAGACAACCGCATTCCTGATGGAGGCTCTCGAGCCATTTGCAGTTTTTAGGTACGTTATTCACTTCTGTATGTTATTAAAATCGCCTGATCATATTAATGTAGTGGAGACAATCGCGACTATTGCGAGTATTTCCACAAAGGGTCATCGTTTAATGCAGAAGAATCCATCCCGGAAATCACAGTCAAGTCATTTTCTCCAGCTCCTCATATCCGCAGACCAGGATTTGAGCTGCTCTCTTTGGTTGACCCAACAGGCCTGGATTCAACTCAAAGAAGAGAAGCTCTCCTTCATCGGCCATGTCTCCTTCCTGACCGAAAGATTATCATCAGCGGATATATGGGGTGGATCATTATGACGCTATTGATTCTCCTAGCGTTAAATGTCAGACGCATTCGCCAGTTTCGTCTCTCGAAACAAATCAGTCCTTCCATGACACCCTCACCCAATCAAAGCCACCAGGGTTCTCCCCTACTTCAGGAAATCAATGGTCACTTATCGCCTGTATGGTCGCCTCATACTCCCTTCTTGCCACCTACACCGAGGAGTTCGAGAGACCAAATACCAGCAACCTTCCGAACTCCAATGGCGCCAGCCACACCGACACTCCGAGCATCGTCGGGACCTATGACACCGCAAACCCTTCATGACTCGCCAATGCTGAGTGCACAGTTGATGCCGCCAATGTATGACGAGGAGGATGTGATGTTTCCGGACCAGTATGCCATCCACAGAGAAGGGCGCCATGCAAAGGATGAAGAGTGGACTCCTATCGCAAGAGAGGATTTCCTTGACTCTGATCTTTCCCCTTCCGACAACGAGGAATCTAGAGCATATTCCCCCCCATCTCAGTTTATATCAGCCCCTGGAAGTGCATTCACGCATCATAGAAAACCGAGTGCCTGGAGAGTCATATGGTCACAGACGTTCACGGTAGGGGGACGACGGCGAAAGATCATATTGCTTCGTCTACCCCGATTCTCTGCCTGGTGGAGGAGTTTCTTGGACTTGATTGAAATTATTAAAGATGCCGACCGAAGGACCTTGTTGAGAAGGAGGAGGGGTATCATAGCATCAACGCTGATTGAGAGCATCTCTGTTTTATGGCCAGCGTGCGTCACATGGCTGGTAATTAACTGCTGGATGTTTTAGCTCTCGGTATCTTCATTGTTGTTGCATTGTCTGGAATTGTTTTCATTGGACTTATTGCATGGACTCGATTAAGATGTGTATTGCAGGTTATTTAATTTCGGAACGTAGATATAGAAAATATACATGCTCAGCAGTTTCTAGGCTACGATACCTGAGGTTTGGATCCTACACGCTCTTCAGAGGCGAATATTTGCGTCATCGCAAATCCCATCAAGCCCATGACTTGCAGAAGGCTATCAACGAAATGAAACAGTAGCTTGTAAGAGAAACTTACGGTAACCTGTGAGAGCTTCTCAAAGGGGGAGTGGAAGTACACTGAGGTCGTGTAACTCGCCAGCATCCAGATTCCGATAAGGGCTATATTGGCGAAGACGGAGATCCTGTGAGCTAGGCTCCAGGGCGCAAGGCATTGAGAGGAGCGGAGTTGGTCGGCAAGGAAGAGCGTGGACATGGTGAGAAGGAAAATGTGGCCAGAGACATCATGACCTCTGCGTAACCGTGGCAAAGCTTTCCAATCGGCCGCCTGGGTAGAAACCTGGCTAATCTGCGAGAAGAAGTGGGGATGAGATGTAGGCCCGATAGCTGCTCCCGCAAAACACGCTTCTGTAGGGAGAGTCGCGAGCTCTCCAGAGGGCAGTCTAACCATACATGCTCCACCGGAAGCCACAATTACTCTATCCAAAATCGAAGGACCGAAAAACCACATTGTGAAAAGAAGCCAAACACCCGTTGCAACTGCCCACTGCGCTAGTCTCCGTGCGGTACGCTTCTGGGGTGTGCTTGTAACCCACAATAGCAAAAATAAACCTGTGGTCCAACCCCACGCCTTCTTGATGAAATAGACATTGAGCGGATTTGATTTGTTTGCAAAATAGTGCGAGTGGCTGAGGGGGTGCGGAAGGTTGCTAAGGATAGGATTGGACGTGTCAAGGTAGGTGTTGTAGAGGACGGAATAGCCCGTTCCAAATAGGACAACAGCGGTGAGGGAGACGAAGGCGATTCGGCGAAGATCGACCATGACTGGGATCTAGTGGTACGTGGATTTCCCGTTTGTCGTCAAGGGTGGACAGTGCGCAACCGTTCAGAAACGCTTGGTAAGTGTACTGAGCTTGAGATATTTGGTGGTGGATGAAGATTGAAGGACAGGTGAATTCCGCTCACCATGCGTCATGACGGTGGCAGATCCACCGGATCACTTTCATTCCCACGCCTTGAGTCTCTGCCATTGAGTGCCACGAATATGCCACCTGGTAACTGCGCATTACTGAACGTCCAGGGCTTGACTGAATACTTCCAGAGGTTTCCGACGCATACAGGTTGAATTCACGACATCATCTAATTCGGATTTGTCTGAAATACCTCTTTACCCTGCACCCACACAGATACCCTATTCCTGTCGTCTCCAATACACCACCATTTCTCCACCATCTCCTCGGTAACAGTGCTTGGAGAAATATCCTCAAAGAAATCAATAGCACCGATTCCTTCTCCTGTGCTCGGGCTCTGCAATGTTACTAAGGCAATTCAGCCTTAATACCAATCATTCGAACTCGGTCATATCTCATCACTTACTCCTTTGAGCATCGAACGGTGCACCAGCCTTGAAGAGCCCGTGCCCTAATCCCAGAGAAATAGCACCACCCGTTGTTGCAAGGTACACAGACTCCTTCCAATCGATGGCTAGATCTCCTTCTTTCGTTCCGTTATCGTCCTGAACTGGCTTGTCCAAGGAAACTTTCCTCGTCGTCTCAGTCCCCTGTCGCATCCGTGAAACAGCCACGGCCTGTCTCATGGCGCTCATAATGTCTACACTATAACCCCCAGCAATGTCTGTTCCGAGACCAACCTTTACGTTGCGGTTGAGGGCCTCCCGCAGTCGAAAAGGTTCCGCAGAGAAGTATATATTTGATAAAGGACAGTGAGCAATCGCCGTGTCGTAGCCGCAGATCCGCGAGAGATCTGGGGGTGAAAGGTATGTGCAATGCGCTTGAATTGTGCGTGGAGTCAAAAGGTTATGCTAGGAAATTTCCAATTATCAGTGTAGGAATAACAGTCAGCAATGCGGCTTTCTACCTCTGCAAAGACATCAATATCTTCTTTTCCTCGTTCTTTCCTCACCCAATCGACTTGATCTTGTGCTTCGGCCAAATGACTTTGGATTTTCAGATTTTCCGTGTTTGAAAGCACACCCAACCCTTGCAACAATACGTTCGAACACGTTGGCACAAATCGCGGCGTAAGAACCGGTTCAACTAGTCTTTCATGAGGCTGGAGATCTTGTACGAGATCACGACAGCGAGAAACGAAAGATTTCGCGGAATTCAGAGATGCTTCAGCTGAGGCCTCGACGTAAGTCGGGCGAGACGATATATCCATGGATAATTTGCCTACAAAGGCGCGTATACCGGCATTCTGCATTTCCTCAGCAAGGATAAGACTATGCCAAGCGTGTCAGCCGAGATGATCGAGCTCGAGTTTTGATAATGAACTTAGTACTTTGTATCTTCCTTAATCGTACCAAAGAGCAACACAGCTCCAGTTCCGTTCGTCAGTAGCCTCCGAGCCAGCTTTCGATAAACTTTTCTCGCCAAGTTATGATCAGAATCGAGCTGCTCTTCCGATTTTAGAATATATGTGTCTAGCCACTGCATCAAGGGCAAATCCAGGCCATTGCCTTGATACAGGTACTGTGGTGCATGTAGGTGCAGATCACAAAACGTTGGCAACACGAAGCTCCCTTTGGGGATCACCGTTTCCTCAGACCAGGTTATTTCTGTGAAGTTGTCCGCTCGATCGAAAGTCACTATGAAGCCGTGCTGGTTCACAACTGTCCCGTGATAAATCACGACTGAAATAAGTTTAGACGTCGTTTCCACGAACCCAGTCGATGATCTTCGAGGATCTCTAGTTTACCTAGAGATGGTGCCTGGATGAATGTACCTCGATATGCACGGTGAGAATTCATGGATCGGGAAGTCAAGTGACGAGAGTCGTTGTGAGCTCTTGGACGCTCAGGGATTGTGCTACTAGAGAGGGCCTGCCCTGAAGCATAGCGTCTATCTCTCGACTCTTGATGGACAGATGACAGATGAGGATCCGATCGCGTTGACAAAATCAATCCAGATGCTGAGAACAAAGTATCTAGCTATCGACAATGACTTGTTCACCTTTAGAGCAGTAGCGAGGGATGTAGCACGACTTGTACATAGCAGACCTAGGTAACAATCTACGATTCAAGCCATTCAAGGAAGTCGGGAGTGAAATAGCTAAGGATGAGGGTGGCGCCTAAAAATGCGTCACATATTTAAGTCTCAAACCTAGTCAAAAATAGGTGAACAGGTGCTTACCAGCTCTGACCATACTCTCGCAAGCTTCAAAGGCCATAGTACGTAAATCATAGACGCCAGCCCTTGCACCAGCATGAACCATCGCAAACTCTCCACTGACTTGATAGCAAGCAAGCGGGTGATTGGGAGCGAGTTCTGCTGCATCAGATATGATATCAATGTAAGGCAATGCTGGCTTGACCATAATGATGTCGGCGCCCTCTGTAGTATCACGTTGCTAGAGGTAGCGTTGTGTTGCTGAGAAAGGGTCAAGTAGATGATTGACAGTGACGTACGATGGCGCGTCGAGCGAGACCTTTGGCTGTGGGGGGAAGCTGATAGCACTTTCTATCGCCGAAGGAAGGTGCGCTTCCTGCCGCATCCCTATCAATTGATACAAGTTTCAGTTACGGATTGGATCAGACGAGTACAATGCATGACGTACCGGAAAGGCCCATAAAGTGCACTAGCAAACTTGGCGGAATAGCTCATCAAGGTGCACTTGTTACCGAACCCAGCGTCTATAAGGCCACGCTTGATAGCCTTAATGCGCCCATCCATCATATCGCTAGGTGCAACGCAGTGGGCACCAGCTTTTGCATAGTTGACAGCAACTTCGGCGATCCGTTCAACGGATGGTGCAGTGTTGATGGTCCCGTCGTCATGGAGGAGACCACAATGACCGTGATCTGTGTATTCGCACAAGCAGACATCGCAAGCGATGTAGAGTGAAGGGAAAAGCTCTTTGATCTTCTTGATAGCAAGAATAACAGGACCATTTGGGTCATCAGCTGGGGTGCCTCGACCGTCCTAGGTTAGAAGGTGATCGGTAACATAGACCGACTCAGAGCTGTGCAGATGGCGCACCTTTGGACAGGTAAGTGGTACACCAAAGAGAATGACACTCTTCAAACCCTTCTTAACGAGCGGTCCGAGGAATTCTTCGAGTTTATTAACTCCCCATCGACGCTGATTGGGCAGGGTCGGGATCTCGACACTGGCATTGGGATCATCCGTGATAAAAATAGGGTACATGAACATTGATTTGGTCAATGTACGTCGGCCTTGCCATGAGCGCGAAAGAGGATGCTGGTAACCTCCTTGAAGGATAGATCTATCAGGATGTGACAGGTGGCGTAAGTTTGAAGAGATCAACCAAGTGAGACGCGTTTACTAACGAGATGTCCATGATAATCGTCTCAAAGTTAAGATGGGCCTACGAATAGAGCGCAAGTATTTTGCGGTGAGGTGGGATGGAGACGATGGTGAGAGGAGAAAGACGGCGGGACTCGGGCGCAGCTTTTCAGTAACCGAGTCTCCGACAAATGGAAAATCTCCAGAAATAGCGCGACCAGCCGGACCTTGACGAAACGCGAGCTGCGGGGCTCTTCGCGCATAGCTGCGGTTACTTGACCGTCATTTAGTGTTGATTGTCATTCGTCTCTGCGCGCGATAGAGGATGTTGAAACTAAGTGGTTATTTGAGGACGTAAGTGTTTAGCGCTGACACCACGATCATGCGCATCAAAGCTCCGCTAGGATCGATGTTCGGCAACAGTCGGCAATTAGCTTTCCGAAACTCTGATCCGGGGTGATCTGAAATTCAGTTCCTTCCGACGACAGATACGGTGCGGGGTATTACAGGGTATAACATACATGGTCACGGTGCTCTATAGACGAGGTCTAAGAACTCGGTGGTATTTTCTTGCAAGCTCCTGAGTACGACACGTTCGGGAATAAGAATTTTTTTATTTCCTTCCTGCCACCCTCGCTTATATACTTTCATATGATTGGTTTGCGCCCGCAGAGCTCAAAAAATGTCATGGGTGTGTCTAACCCAACCAGAGTCGGCATGTCCGTTGCCAAGTTGTTTAACGGACGAGCGATATTGAACAATAAACTCAACTGCAATGCCCGAATAACATCAGGCATTGTGAACTCCGATCCATTGTCTACGGAATCAAGACAGTACTCGTCGAATAATGAGCAAAGAAATTTCGGTAGCAACGGATGACGGCGCTAAGTCATTACGCATCAACCGGTGCCGAAGACAGCTCAGTCGTCCCTTCAGCACAAATCCGCCGAAAAGAGGACAGAAAAGGCCGCAGTATCCTCCTGGGCTGGTCTGTGTACTCGGTGCTGCTGGTAGGAGAGTCGCTGGATGCGAGAGCGATGCAAGTGTTTGACTCTAGTGAATTTAAAGGGGCTAGCCCAATGAGCAGTTCAGGGTCTGCTCAAACAGGGACAGCCATAAAAGGCAAAAAAGAAGCGGCGATCACTACGACGCGGTCACATGATCTTGTTGAACGGACGTGCGTGAGATAGAAAAACGAGGCTGGATGCTGGAATGGGACTGAGGATTTGCCCCGCCACTGCGATTACTCATTACATCCAGCGGCCACGTCTTTCTCCCTGCTCTGCACGACGCTCACGACCACTCTACGACGACAGCACACTGGGCAGCGCCACTTGTTCACATACCCCTAGGTCACGCATTTAGCCGCCGGAATCTGACACGCGACCTGTCGCCACCTACCTCGCACTCTCATTAAAATGATGCTTGTGTCTACTCCCACAAAACACTGTATCCAGCCCCGGAGCCCGCCCTGCGACTCTCCAATGTCACAATACTACCCTCGCCACTGCACACCGCCCCGTTTCTCCGAGTCCAGTCCCTTTGACTCTCCAGTGCTTACTACCCCATCGCCACTCCAGACTCGGCCACTATTCCCAACATCGACCAATTCCATGCAAATGCAGGACTCCGACGATCTATTTTCCCAGTCTCCATACAGACCCACCTCGCCCAACCCGCTTTCCAAGCCCCAGCCCATCTCTGCAGACGACGAGGAGGGCTCTATTTTTCTTTCGTCAGGCCCCTCGCCTTTTGCCTCTACATCGACATCACGGCCCCTGCTGACTCCCGTCCGACCCCATCATCGTCAGCATCAGCGTACTGCACTTGGCGGTAGGAGCCTGAACACAACCGCATCTTCGTCCGCAGTACCGCCCGCTGACCTTGACTCTGGGTCGCGAATCGGACTAGGAACCAAACGCAAATCCACCATCCATAGTACACCCCTACGTCACCACAATCTTACACCCCTCAAGCTTGCTTCGTTTACCTCAGGTGATAAGGACAAGCCATCTTTCCTCTTTGATCGGCTTGCTCCTCTCCCTACACCCAAGACGACCGCCCGCACCCCTCAAACAAAGGCAGAAACTGACCTCTATCTCAGGCGTCAGACAGCTACTTTGACACGCCTCCGCATCAGTGACTGTGATGGTCCAGGTGATGATTTCAACAACGGCGCCAATGATTCCGGATGTGAAATCGACGAGGACGAGGCCAACACACTCTTCCTCAGTAACGCCCGGATGAAGCACAAGGTCCCCAGTACGGGCAAATCCGCTGGCCGGACACTCGTCAACAAGGGCAAGCTTACTGAGGAAGTAGTAGAGGCCGTCTCGCCTGGAGGTCATGTAACAAAACGACGAGCTCGCTCTAGGCCTGTATCTGCTGAGCTTAAGCAGTCCGTTCGTTCACCCAAGTCTCCTGGCCGGGTAAGTACATATATTATTCTCATACTGGCATATGCTCATCGAGATGGCCAGCCCTTGACTTCTGCTTCTAATACCACGCGGCCAAAGCCAAGAAGCTCGGTCTCCTTTCCCTCCACCCACACCCGTTCGTCCTCAAACTCTTCGGCTTCTGAACCCGGCTCTCCAGTGCCACGTCGCAGAGTCAATGCAGCTGCCACTCGTGTACCCCCGCCACCCCTACTTTCTGAACCTCCTCTTCCATCCCGGCCGCCTCTCAGCCGCCTCGAGAGCGTAAGCTCAGCAACCCTGTTCTTCGGCCCACCTATTCCCCAAAGTTCTGTCCCTGCTTCTGTTCGGTCACGTACAAATACCCTAATTACACGGGCTTCTCCAGATCAAGCAGTCCAGACCTCACCCAGAGGCAAAACCAATCGCCACAGTTATACTGGTCCCGATGATCTTCGAACATGGAACATGATTCAAGCACGTCTACCATCCCCAGCATCCTCGCCGGACAACGCCGGTTTTGTCAGCACTGATGTTGATGATGACATGGAGTTTGATGATGACCCTCCAGCATCGTCCTTTATCCTGAGTGTTACTGCTAATACCCCCCCTCACCCCTCCGTTAAACCAAACCTTCAATCAAAATTCAAGCCCCGTGACTCTGGAGTTGTCGTTAGCGATGACGACGGAGGCATGACTTTCGCGAACAGCCAGTCTCTTGAAAAAGGTGACTCCTTGTTCCCTGCTGCACGTTCCTCGACAAGCGTCAGTACCGCCTTCTCCGATAACGATGAAAATCTCGTGACGCCAGGCCTTGCACCCGACTCTGGGTCGCCTTGGCCAGATGCGGCTGTATTCATTAGGGGAACGGATGACAATGGACTCCGAGTTAGCCATGGAAGTCTGGAAAGTGGAGTTGATGTCGATGCCTTTATTATGAGTACCCTTGCGTCTGCAGCGAACGGTCCGCAAGAGGTCACGAAGAAGGTCCCAGGCACGCCTGTCAAGAAAGTTCGCACCACATTTCTCGGTGGGGATAGGCCATGGCAAAGCGCTGTGGCGGCCAAGGTTGGACCACGCTTGGATTTTAATGACAAGAAAGCGCCCCGGAAGAGCCTTCCTGCGGTATTTCCTATAATCCCGCGGCGAGGCGAAAAGTCTGTCGATAGCTCGGATTCGGAACAGGAACAGGACAGTCCGAGTAGTAGGAAAGACTCCAAGTATGGCAAACTAGGACTAGGACGTCCGACCGCCGACGTGCCACTGGCGCTGACTAGGACGCGATGGCTGATGAGGCGCAGCAGTAGTGGGGCGTTCTCGAGTAGCAGCGAGTCTGCTTCGTTGTCGGCGACCCCAACGCGCAACAAAGCAACAGGTACGTTAACCTTGGTCTTCCTCGTTCGGGTTAGTCAGGGGCTGAGCTGGTTGATATGATAGATTGGCAACTACCGAAGCCCCGTATACCTGTTATGTTCTCACCGGCACCCCAATCTTCGCTCAAGTTGGCGCCAGACCGGTCGGCATCCGGTTCGTCGAACAGTTCCACTGTCACCATAAGTCCTACGGATAGGTCACGCTACCTAACCATTTCTGGTTCACGACGAGCGGTGCCGAGAGCCCGTTCAGCGACTAGGCGCTCGTCTGAGTTTACGGCAGAGGAACAGTGTGGACGATTTGAGCGGGAGTTTGTTGAGCTAGCTGAAGTAGGTAGTGGCGAATTTGGTAAAGTTATCAAGGTTCGGCGCAAGACCGGTGGTGATTCCGAAGTCTTTGCAATCAAGAAGTCTAAGCGCTTTGAAGGACTTAAGCATAGGTGGGTAAACAGGTACTTTTTGCTAGGGGAACATCACTCCTAGCGATTATCAAGATTAGTGACTGATGATGTTCATTTCATTATTTTGACAGGCTTCGGTTGCGCGAAGAAGTCGATGTTCTTCAGCACCTTTCGCAGGCTGCGGTGGAATGTGGCCTCAACGGTCGTCATCCCAATGTCCTGGGATACATTGATAGCTGGGAGGAAGACGAAGTGTTGTTCATCCAGACGGAATTGTGTGAATCGGGCAACCTCGCAAGGTTCTTGTGGGAATATGGGCGAGTGTTTCCGCGGTTGGATGAGGCACGAGTGTGGAAGATAATCGCCGATCTTAGTAACGTAAGTCTCTACGCAATTAATCAAAGATGAGGAACTGAACGACGGTATGGATTCATGTAGGGCCTGCGGTTTATTCACGATGCAGGCGTTATTCATATGGATCTCAAACCTTCGAACGTATTCTTAACCAAGGAAGGTCGATTCAAGATTGGAGATTTTGGGATGGCATCTGTTTGGCCTCGACCTTGCAACTCCGAAAATTCGGGTCTGAGGGTGGGGTCGCCAGAGCACAGCGCTTTTGAGCGAGAAGGTGATAAGCTCTACCTGGCGCCTGAAGTGTTGCAAGGACGATACGGGAAGGAAGCCGATGTGTTCAGGTGAGCATTCCTGGAGTGGCGACTTTTGTTGCAAGAAGACATTTTTCTCATGCCAACCCTGTATAGCCTCGGGATGACGATCTTGGAGACGACGTCGAATATCGTTGTCCCTGATCAGTAAGTGTCTGTTGAACCGATCGGTCCGAAAGGGGATGACCCTGAAGAGAGCGATCGTATGTTGGGGCAAGTTTGCTGATCACGTTTTACAGAGGCGAAGCCTGGCATCGGCTAAGGAGAGAAGACTTTTCGCAGGTTGACCTGCAGGAGGAAAGTGGAGAGCTCGTCGGACTGATTAAGCAAATGATGCGGGCAGATCCCGCAACCCGCATCAATGCACGAGGGATCTATGGCCATCCTGTGGTCGCACGGGCGCGAGCAGTGATGGAGAGAATGATGGGAGATGCACGACGAGAAGGGAAGTCGGAGTTTGCTGGGTCACCCTTAGCCAGCGTCCCGGCGGGGTTCCTCGAGGAAATACTCGGCCGGAGACGGGAGGGCAGCTGGGACATGGATATGAGCGCGTAGGCTAGGAGTGACCGACGGCTGGAGGATTGGATATGCTAACTCTATTTAACTTGGGACACTGTACGCTAGGTGATTTGCTTTCGTGATTTGTTTCTTGAACCAGTTCGACGTTCTTTTTATAGTTTTCTTCGCTATGTTGCATTTTATGTAGGACGGTCGTTGATGGCAACGATCAGATAGATAGCTCGCAGTGGATATGGCTAGGCAGAATAATATTCTATGGACGTATTATGTGAGGCGAGCCGAGGACAGTGGAGAGAGAGCGGACTGGGAAAAGTGACAGGTGCGGGAAACCCGGAGGGCTGGCTCGATTTGCACTGGACTGGCAACGGCGGTTGCGGCTGGATTTTCGAGCCTCCGCTATTTTTGCATGCGTTTACTACTTAATCCCTCCCCCGTCCGACACTCCCACACATTCCCCCAT